>WNWK01033008.1:0-21475 GCA_009830355.1 Cherax destructor
GAACTTTTCTCAGATTCATATAACTTCAATCAGAGAAGAAGAATCCTACCTTTAACGGTAAGTCGGCAGAGCCTTTCACACCCACAGCTGGAGTACCACGAGGCTCGTGCTTAGCCAATAATTTCTTTCAACAAACCGGCCGTTTGCCACCGAGGCAGGGTGGCCCAAAAGAAAAAACAAAGTTTCTCTTTTTAAATTTAGTAAGGTATACAGGAGAAGGGGTTACTAGCCCCTTGCTCCAGGCATTTTAGTCGCCTCTTACGACACGCATGGCTTACGGAGGAAGAATTCTGTTCTACTTCCCCATGGAGATAAGAGGAAATAAGAAAAAGAACTTGTAAGAAAATAGAAGAAAACCCAGAGGTGTGTGTGTGTGTGATATATATATATATATATATATATATATATATATATATATGCAAGAAAACCACTATGAAAAAATAGAAGAATTCCAAGCGCTTTCGTGACTACTCACATTATCAAGGAACTATAACAGGAAACATGACAAGAAGGGCTTATATAAGGGGCGAGACTACCCTCACAGTCACATCACACTAACAAAGACTACACCTCACAGTAGCGTAACATCACGACTCTGGAAGAGGAAAATAAGAAAGGACCTGAAACTCTTCCAAGAATTAAGATTAGTCAATTTATCATTAAATTCTTCCCAAATTTTATTAATTATAAATGAATCCAATTTATATAAACCAAAAGAAATATTCATATTATTTTCAAAACTGCTTTTAATGAAACATGATTCTATTATATTTCTCTCAACCATGGACTTGCTTGATACAACCTTCTCAGCATTTTGAAAATCAATTGGATGGTTAAAATCTCTCACATGAATAAATAGAGCATTAGAATCTTGTCCAGTTCTAATGCTATATTTATGTTGTTTTAATCTTAGTTCAAGACTTTTACCAGTTTGACCATAATAAACTTTATCGCATATTTTACAGAATCTTATAGACACATCCGTCAGCATTTTGGAAATTTTTATCAAAAGTCTTTTTACTGTATCAAGATTTTTAAATACAACTTTGATATTAAAATTCTTAAGAAAGGAAGGCATATCTTAAAATTTTAATATCAAAGTTGTATTTAAAATCTTGATACAGTAAAACTTTTGATAAAATTCCCCTAAATGGACAGTTGTCTATAAGATTCCTGTAATAGCGATAAAAATTTATTATGTCAAACTAAAAGTCTTGAACTAGATTAAAACATAAATATACTAGAACTGGACAGATTCTAATGCTATTTTCATGTGAAGATTTTAACCATCCATGATTTTCAAAATGCTGGAAGCATTGTATCGTCATGGTGAAGAAATATAATAGAATCATGTTTCATTAAAAGCTTTTGAAATAATATGAATATTTCTTTTGGTTATATAAATTGGATTCAATTTATAATAAAATTTGGGAAAATTTAATGATAAGTGGACTAATCTTAATTCTTGGGAGAGTTTCAGGTCCTTCTATTTCCTCTTCCAGAGTCGTTGCACTGGGTGTAGTTTTGTTAGTGTGATGTGACTGTGGTGTATCTCGCCCCTTCTAGCCCTTCTTCATGTTTCCTGTTATAGTTCCTTGATAAGTGGATCACAAGCAATTCTTCTTTTTCATAGTGGTTTTCTTCATTTTTGATATCACCTGTTTACTGTGATCTTTTTGCATATATATATATATATATATATATATATATATATATATATATATATATATATATATATATATATATATATATATATATATATATATATGCTTATACATGCATGTAGTGCGACCTAAGTATAAGTAGAGGTAGCAAGACATACCTGAAATCTTGCTTGTTTATGAGCCAGAAAAAAAGACACCAGCAATCCAACCATCATATAAAACAATTACAGGCTTTTGATTTACACTCACTTGGTAGGGCGGTAGTACCTCCCAGGGTGGTTACTGTCTACAAACCTACTACCTATATGTATATGTATATATATATATATATATATATATATATATATAATATATATATATATATATATATATATAATATGGTACAAAAGATTTAAGGGATACATTGTTGATATAAAGATGGCATATACAGTACACGAGGTGTGAGAGATACATGTCTAGTACATATTGTTACATGTTTTTCACTGATTATAATGCGAAAATCTCATCCAGCTCCTCCGAGCTGGGGCGCGTGCTCAGAATACAGCATGCATTACCCCTCTGAATAGCAGCGCTGAGTCGCTGGAACAGAAAACTAGCGGCCCTGGGATAGCTAGTTACCCTGTTGAGTCTTTTGCCCAGCTTCTTGAGGAACTTAAATGCACTCTTTCCCCATGAGCCAAGGATCTCTGAGCCTATGGGAACAAACATATAATGATTGGCAAGTTCTCCATATTTTCTCGACTTCTGGGACTCCCTGAAGGTGGCAGCTGCCCCTCCTTCCTCCCTGGTGTATTGGAGATAGGTATCAGCCAAGGTAGATGCACATGTGTAGTCCCACACAACCTGCTTGCCGTCTGTCCAGGCTTGAAGGGTGATACCATCTGGACGCTTTTGGCTGCCATCAGATCTGCATAGTTGGGGTGGTTCCCTTACTGCTGGGCATCCGGCTGTTGTGAGACTCCTCTTGATAATGTTATTAACCTCTTCATGTCTTGCAAACTTTCCCTCGGATTTACGACACACAAGACCATGATACCCTAATCATTCTGCTGCTTCACTGCCACAAATACACCTGTGTTCGGCGGAAATAGGGGCGGCAAGTCGAAGGGCAACACCAATGCGGATGGTCTGTGGGTCGAGGCGTGTGCCAAGGCTGGAGTTGGGAACAGCCAAAAGAAAGTCCCCTGCATGATGAGCTCTCACTGCAAGGAGGCGGGCTCTATTCTTCCCTGACACACTCTGAAGCATTGCTGAGGTTATATTCTTTACTATTGGGACATCCCAGTGCGACTGTTTGTAGTTGTTGGGGGGAGCAGGCCTGGTTTCAGAGCCTGTTAGATTATCCCAGATCCTGGCTCCATCAACGAACTTTTGGTCATGGATTCCAATCGAGTCCCTAAGATGTTCAGGGAGAATTGCTGCTACAAGCCCTCTGGATGCAATGCATGAAGACAGGAAAGCAGGTAGAGCAATCTGAGATGACTTGCGGACACCAATGCCTCCTAGTCTGACTGGGAGTGTAGCTTATATACATATATATATATATATATATATATATATATATATATATATATATATATATATATATATATATATGTAGTGCCGATTAGGTAAAACTGGTCAATTAGCAAGAACTCATCTAAAATTAAGTCCTTTCTAAAAATTTCTCTTATACGTTTAAAGATATATTTTTTTAATTTATGTTAATGTAAGAATTTATAATTTTGTACCAAGAGAAACTTTGAAAACCTACCTAACCTTATTACAACAAGCGCAATTTAATTTAGCCTAACCCAACTAAATATATTTTAGATACGTTAACATTAATTTAATAATAAACAAACACAATGGTATATATTTTTTTCGTTATGTTCAGAATGATTTTGGCGAAATTATTGCATACACAAATTTTCACTTGTCTTATATGGCAAGGTGAGCGTTGCTATTTAAGACAAAATCAAAAGTTTTACCTAATCGGCACGACATATATATGTCGTGCCAGGTGACTGTGAAACAGAAACCTGAAACTGTTTTACATGATGGTAAGATTGCTGGTGTCTTTTTCTGTCTCATAAACACACGCTGGATAACAGGTATATCTAGCTACTTATACTTACACTTTAGGTCACACTACACAGGCATGCACATGCATATATATACATACACACATCTAGGTTTTTCTTCTTTTTCTTAATAGCTCTTGTTCTCTTTATTTTCTCTATTGTCCATGGGGAAGTGGAAAAGAATCTTTCCTCCGAAAGTCATGCGTGTCGTATGAGGCGACTAAAATGCCGGGAGCAATGGGCTAGTAACCCCTTCTCCTGTATACATTTACTAAAAAAGAGAAGAAGAAAAACTTTATAAAACTGGGTTGTCTGAATGTGCGTGGATGTAGTGCGGATGATAAGAAAGAGATGATTGCAGATGTTATGAATGAAAAGAAGTTGGATGTCCTGGCCCTAAGCAAAACAAAGCTGAAGGGGGTAGGCGAGTTTCAGTGGGGAGAAATAAATGGGATTAAGTCAGGAGTATCTGAGAGAGTTAGAGCTAAGGAAGGGGTAGCAGTAATGTTGAAGGATCAGTTATGGAAGGAGAAGAGGGAATATAAATGTGTAAATTCAAGGATTATGTGGATTAAAATAAGGGTCGGATGCGAAAAGTGGGTCATAATAAGCGTGTATGCACCTGGAGAAGAGAGGAGTGTAGAGGAGAGAGAGAGATTTTGGGAGATGTTAAGCGAATGTATAGGAACTTTTGAACCAAGTGAGAGAGTAAGTGTGGTATGGGACCTAAATGCTAAAGTAGGAGAAACATGCAGAGAGGGTGTGGTAGGTAAGTTTGGGGTGCCAGGTGTAAATGATAATGGGAGTCCTTTGATTGAACTTTGTATAGAAAGGGGTTTAGTTATAGGTAATACATATTTTAAGAAAAAGAGGATAAATAAATATACAAGATATTATGTAGGGCGTAATGACAGAAGTTTGTTGGACTACGTATTGGCAGATAAAAGACTGTTGATTAGACTTCAGGATGTACATGTTTACAGAGGGGCCACAGATATATCAGATCACTTTTTTGTTATAGCTACAGTGGGAGTAAAAGGTAGATGGGATACCAGGAAAATAGAAGCAGTAAGTAAGAGAGAGGCGAAGGTTTATAAACTAAAAGAGGAGGCAGTTAGGGTAAGATATAAACAACTATTGGAGGATAGATGGGCTAGTTAGAGTGTAGGCAATGGGGTCGAAGATGTATGGTGTAGATTTAAAAATGTAGTGTTAGAGTGTTCAGCAGAAGTTTGTGGTTACAGGCGAGTGGGTGCGGTAGGGAAGAAGAGCGATTGGTGGAATGATGATGTAAAGAGAGTAGTAAGGGAGAAAAAGTTAGCATATGAGAGGTTTTTACAAAGTAGAAGTGATGCAAGGAGGGAAGAGTATATGGAGAGAAAAAGAGAGGTTAAGAGAGTGGTGAATCAATGTAAAAAGAGAGCAAATGAGAGAGTGGGTGAGATGTTATCAACAAATTTTGTTGAAAATAAGAAAAAGTTTTGGAGTGAGATTAATAAGTTGAGGAAGCCTAGGGAACAAATGGATTTGACAGTTAAAAATACGAGAGCAGAGTTATTAAATGGAGAGTTAGAGGTATCGGGAAGATGGAGGGAATATTTTGAGGAGTTGTTAAATGTTGATGAAGACAGGGAAGCTGTGATTTCGTGTATAGGGCAAGGAGGAATAACATCTTGTAGGAGTGTGGAAGAGCCAGTTGTGAGTGTAGGGGAACTTCGTGAGGCAGTGGGTAGAATGAATTGGGGCAAGGCAGCTGGGATTGATGGGATAAAGATAGAAATGTTAAAAGCAGGTGGGGATATAGTTTTGGAGTGGTTAGTGCTATTATTTAATAAATGTATGGAAGCGGGTAAGGTACCTAGGGATTGGCAGAGAGCGTGTATAGTTCCTTTGTATAAAGGCAAAGGGGACAAAGGAGAGTGCAAAAATTATAGGGGAATAAGTCTGTTGAGTGTACCTGGTAAAGTGTATGGTAGAGTTATTATTAAAAGAATTAAGAGTAAGACAGAAAGCAGGATAGCAGATGAATAAGGGGGCTTTAGGAAAGGTAGGGGGTGTGTAGACCAAGTGTTTACAGTGAAACATATAGGTGAACAGTATTTGGATAAGGGTAAAGAATTTTTTGTGGCATTTATGGATTTGGAAAAGGCGTATGATAGGGTGGATAGGGGGGCAATGTGGCAGATGTTGCAGGTGTATGGAATAGGAGGTAGGTTACTGAAAGCAGTGAAGAGTTTTTATGAGGATAGTGAGGCTCAAGTTAGAGTGTGTAGGAGGGAAGGGGACTATTTCCCAGTAAAAGTGGGCCTTAGACAAGGATGTGTGATGTCACCGTGGTTGTTCAATATATTTATAGATGGGGTTGTAAGAGAAGTGAATGCGAGGGTCTTGGCAAGAGGTATGGGGATAAAAGATAAAGAATTAAATACAAAGTGGGAGTTGTCACAGT
The DNA here is from genome assembly GCA_009830355.1 of Cherax destructor. Taxonomy (NCBI): domain Eukaryota; kingdom Metazoa; phylum Arthropoda; class Malacostraca; order Decapoda; family Parastacidae; genus Cherax; species Cherax destructor. The sequence goes on from WNWK01033008.1 coordinate 6,177, forward strand.
TGGTTTTTGCTGATGACACTGTGCTTTTGGGAGATTCTGAAGAGAATTTGCTGATGTTGGTGGATGAATTTGGTAGGGTGTGTAAAAGAAGAAAATTGAAAGTGAATATAGGAAAGAGTAAGGTGATGAGGATAACAAAAAGATTAGGTGACGAAAGATTGGATATCAGATTGGAGGAAGAGAGTATGGAGGAGGTGAATGTATTCAGATATTTGGGAGTGGACATGTCAGCAGATGGGTCTATGAAGGATGAGGTGAATCATAGAATTGATGAGGGAAAAAGGGTGAGTGGAGCACTTCAGAGTCTGTGGAGACAAAGAACTTTGTCCAAGGAAGTAAAGAAGGGAATGTATGAGAGTATAGTTATACCAACACTCTTATATGGGTGTGAAGCATGGGTGATGAATGTTGCAACCAGGAGAAGGCTGGAGGCAATGGAGATGTCATGTCTGAGGTAAATGTGTGGTGTGAATATAATACAGAGAATTCGGAGTTTGGAAATTAGGAGGAGGTACGGGATTACCAAAACTATTATCCAGAGAGCTGAGGAGGGGTTGTTGAGGTGATTCGGACATGTAGAGAGAATGGAACGAGACAGAATAACTTCGAGAGTGTTTAAATCTGTAGTGGAGGGAAGGCGGGGTAGGGGTCGGCCTAGGAAAGGTTGGAGGGAGGGGGTAAAGGAAGTTTTGTGTGCGAGGGGCTTGGACTTCCAGCAAGCATGTGTGAGCGTATTTGATAGGAGTGAATGGAGACAAATGGTTTTTAATACTTGACGTGCTGTTGGAGTGTGAGCAAAGTAACATTTATGAAGGGATTCAGGGAAACCGTCAGGCCGGACTTGAGTCCTGGAGATTCGAAGTAGAGTGTCTGCAGTCTGAAGGAGGGGTGTTAATGTTGTAGTTTTATAACTGTAGTGTAAAGCCCCCATCTGGCAAGACAGTGATGGAGTGAATGATGATGAAAGTTTTTCTTTTTCGGGCCACCCTGCCTTGTTCGGAATCGGCCGATGTGTTAATATATATATATATATATATATATATATATATATATATATATATATATATATATATATATATATATATATATATATACTTTATATATATATATATATATATATATATATATATATATATATATATATATATATATATATATATATATATATATATATATAGATATATATATATATATATATCTCCTAAAAGCACATTGTCATCAGCAAAAAGCAACTGAGACAACTCCCCCTTTGTATTTGATTTATCGACACCATGCCTAGCCCTTCTAGGGCAGGGTAGGTGCCTGAGCCAGAGCTTGCTTTCACCTGCGGCTCACAAGACTGCTATTCCCTTTAGCTCCCCTGGGACAGGGAAGATGGCAAACCAAAGTTGGGCCTAGCTTCTCCCTACGAGCCCCGTGAGGGCGGGGAATGTGGCTAGGCCTGGGGACCGTTGGTCCCACAGATGAGGAGGTCCCAAGTACCTCCTCCCATGGCAGACATTAGTCTGAGATACTCCCTAGAAAGGGAGCTAAGGCCGGGCCACCACTTGGACAAGGCCCGGGACGGGAGAGGACCGGCGAATCAACAAGAAGAAGAAGATGTATTTGATTATTTATGTTTTAACCCCACACCTCTTGCCAAGACACTGGCATTCACTTCTCTTACAACCCCATCTATAAATATATTGAACAACCATGGTAACATCACACATCCTTCTCTACGACCTACTTTTACTGGGAAATAGTCCCCCTCTCTCCTACACACTCTAACCTGAGCCTCACTATCCTCATAAAAACTCTTCACTGCATTCAGTAACCTACATCCTATTCCATACACCTGCAATATCTGCCACATTGCCCCCCTATCCACCCTATCATACGCCTTTTCCAAATCCATAAATGCCACAAAAAATTCTTTACCCTTATCCAAATACTGTTCACCTATATGTTTCACTGTAAACACTTGGTATACACCCCCCCTACCTTTCCTAAAGCCCCCTTGTTGAAATGCTATCCTGGTCTCCGTCTTACTCTTAATTCATTCAATAATAACTCTACCATACACTTTACAAGGTACACTCAACAGACTTATTCCCTTATAATTTTTGCACTCTCTTTTGTCCCCTTTGCCTTTATACAAAGAAACTATACATACTCTCTGCCAATACCAAGGTACCTTATCCTCTTCCATACATTTATTAAATAATAGCACCAACCACTCCAAAACTATATTCCCACCTGCTTTTAACATTTCTATCTTTATCCCATCAATCCCAGCTGTCATACCCCCTTTCATTCTACTCACTGCCTTACTAACTTCCCCCACACTCAAAAATGGCTCTTCCACACTCCTACAAGATGTTATTCCTCCTTGCCCTATACACGAAATCACAGTTTCCCTGTCTTCATCAACATTTAACAACTCAAAATATTCCCTCCATCTTCCCGATAACTCTAACTCTCCATTTAATAACTCTCCTCTCGTATTTTTAACTGTCAAATCCATTTGTTCCCTAGGCTTCTCACTACAAAACTTTTTCTTATTTTCAACATATACTCTTGCCTCCTTGCATCGCTTCTACTTTCTAAAAACCTCTCATATGCTAACTTTTTCTCCCTTACTACTCCATTTACATCATCATTCCACCAATCGCTCTGCTTCCCTCCCGCACCCACTTTCGTGTAACAACAAACTTCTGCTGAACACTCTAACACTATATTTTTAAACCTACTCCATACATCTTCGACCCCATTGCCTACACTCTCACTAGCCCATCTATCATCGAATAGTTGTTTATATCTTACCCTAACTGCCTCCTCTTTTAGTTTATAAACCTTCACCTCTCTCTTACTTACTGCTTCTATTTTCCTTATATCCCATCTACCTTTTACTCCCACTGTTGCTACAACTAAAACGTGATCTGATATATCTGTGGCCCCTCTATAAACATGTACATCCTGTAGTTTACTCATCAGTCTTTTATCTACCAACACGTAGTAAAACAAACTACTGTCATTACGCCCTACATCATATCTTGTATACTTATTTATCCTCTATTTCTTAAAATATGTATTACCTATAACTAAACCACTTTCTATACAAAGCTCAAAGGGCTCCCATTATCATTTACACCTGGCACCCTAAACGTACCCACCACAACCTCATACTTTAGCATTTAGGTCCCCTACCACAATTACTCTCTCACTTGGTTCAAAAGTTCCTATACATTCGCTTAACATCTCCCAAAATCTATCTCCTCTACAGTCCTTTCTTCTCCAGGTGCATACACGATTATTATGACCCACTTTTCGCATCCAACCCTTATTTTAATCCATATAATCCTTGAATTTACACATTTACATTCCCTCTTCTCCTTCCATAACTGATCCTTCAACATTATTGCTACCCCTTCCTTAGCTCTAACTCTCTCAGATACTCCTGACTTAATCCCATTTATTTTTCTCCACTGAAACTCGCCTACCCCCTTCAGTTTTGTTTCACTTAGGGCCAGGACATCCAACTTCTTTTCATTCATAACCTCAGCAATCATCTCTTTCTTATCATCCGCACTACATCCACGCACATTCAAACATCCCTGTTTTATAAAATTTTTCTTATTCTCATTTTTAGGAAATGTATACAGGAGAAGGGGTTTCTAGCCCATTGCTCCTGGCATTTTAGTCGCCTCATACGACACGCATGGCTTACAGAAGTTTATGGTTATAGGAAAGTGTGCACGGGAGGGACGAAGAGCGATTGGTGGAATGGTGATGTAAAGAGAGTAGTAAGAGAGAAAAAGTTAGCATATGAGAGGTTTTTACAAAGTAGAAGTGATGCAAGGAGGGTGGAGTATATGGAGAGAAAAAGAGAGGTTAAGAAAGTGGTGAAGCAATGTAAAAATAGATCAAATGAGAAAGTGGGTGAGATGTTATCAACAAATTTTGTTGAAAATAAGAAAAAGTTTTGGAGTGAGATTAATAAGTTGAGATAGCCTAGGGAAAGAATGGATTTGTCAGTTAAAATTAGGAGAGGAGAGTTATTAAATGGAGAGTTAGAGGTATCGGCAAGATAGAGAGAATATTTTTAGAAATTGTTAAATGTTGATGAAGATAGGGAAGCTGTGATTTCGTGTATAGGGCAAGGAAGACTAACATCTTATAGAAGTGAGGAAGAGCCAGTTGTGAGTGTGGGGGAAGTTCGTGAGACAGTGAGTACAATGAAAGGGGGTAAAGCAGCTGGGATTGATGGGATAAAGATAGAAATGTTAAAGGCAGGTGGGGATATAGTTTTGGAGTGGTTAGTGTTTTTATTTAATAAATGTATGGAAGAGGTTAAGTTACCTAGGGATTGGTAGAGAACATGCATAGTTCCTTTGTATAAAGGCAAAGGGGACAAAAGAGAGTGTAAAATTTTTAGGGGAATAAGTTTGTTGAGTATACCTGGTAAAGTAAGACGGAGAGCAGGAGAGCAGATGAACAAAGAGGCTTTGGGAAGGGTAGGGGGTGAGTAGACCAAGTGTTTGCAGTGAAACATATAGGTGAACAATATTTAGATAAGGGTATAGAGGTGTTTGTGGCAATTATGGATTTGGAAAAGGCGTATGATTGGGTGGATAGGGGCAATGTGGCAGATGTTGCAAATGTATGGAATAGGAGGTAGGTTATTGAAAGCAGTGAAAAGTTTTTACGAGGATAGTGAGGCTCAGGTTAGTGTATGTAGGCGAGAGGGATAATATTTCCCAGTAAAAGTATGCATTAGACAGGGATGTGTGATGTCACCATGGTTGTTCAATATATTTATAGATGGAGTTGTAAGAGAAGTGAATGCTCGGGTGTTGGCAAGAGGTGTGGGGTTAAAAGACAAAGAATCTAACACAAACTGGGAGTTGTCACAGTTGCTCTTTGCTGATGACACTGTGCTTTTGGCTGATTCTGAAGAGAAGTTGCAGAGGTTGGTGGATGAGTTTGGTAGGGTATGTAAAAGAAGGAAATTAAAAGTGAATATAGGAAAGAGTAAGGTGATGTGGATAACAAAAAAAAATAGATAACGGAAGATTGTATATCATATTGGAGGGAGAGAGTATGGAGGAGGTGAATGTGTTCAGATATTTGGGAGTGGATGTGTCAGCAGATGGGTCTATGAAGGATGAGGTGAATCATAGAATTAACGAGGGGAAAAAGGTGAGTGGTGCACTGAGGAGTCTGTGGAGACTCCTTGAAAGCAAAAAGGGGAATGTATGAGAGTATAGTTATACCAACACTCTTGTATGGATGTGAGACATGGGTTGTGTATGTTGCAACAAGGAGAAGTCTGGAGGCAGTGGAGATATCATGTCTGAGGGCAATGGGCAATGTATGGTGTGAATATAATGTATAGAATCCATCGTTTGGAGATTAGGAGGAGGTGTGGGATTACCAAAACTATTATTCAGAGGGCTGAGGAGGTGTGAGGGAAAAGTCCATAGATAGAAGTAATGAAAGTGTGAATATCTGTATGGTGATAGTTGTGAGAGTCTGCTCGTTAAGGTAGGGCGAGTGTCTAGCTCCCGCTATTCACCCCCCCCCCCCTCTTTCAACCCGGTGAGAGGCGAAGTGCGAGGCTTCAGCCACGGGAATTGTTACTTGACTGACCACTCCCGACTCCACTGTAAGTCTTCTCAACTACTTCTGTCTTATTTTATGTTTATGTTAAGAGCTTCAATCGTGATTTTGGGAACTTGATTCTGCTCTGCCCTGCCTTGACTTATTGTAAAGTAAATTGTTTCAGTCTCACCATTTCTTTTAAAGGCCTTATGCCTACTTTGAGAGTGATTATTAGAGTGGTGAGTGATTGTCATGTAATCTCTTTCCAGCCTTCTGGACCAGCGTGGGTCATCTGGCACAAAGCAGAGTGGTTTTCAGGGATTATCTCAGGTGAGACAGACATAATCTCCAACTGTTCCCCTTCAACTGTGGTTCAACTAGAGCCAAAACCCAGGCAACTGTGATTCACCCATAGACGACACCTGAGTCCTTGGTACCTTGGTTAACTGCTGGAGTTTCTAACTGGGTTATAGAAACATGCCAACTGAGTGGTTTTTGGAAACATCCGTCGACCGAGGTGTTGTTGAAACTTTCGTCGATTCATTAACAGCAAGGAGTAATTCATAGCTTCCGTGTCAAGAACATCGACACGTTCATTTACCAACTTCCATCTGTACATAATAGCTTAGGATTAGTATTATTTTTCTATTTCATTTTTCATTTTCTTTAAGATAGGATTTGAAATTCATGTTCAAGTATTTATTATATTCATAAAACATTCTATTAAATAAAGTGCTTATCTTCGTTGTTATTATTTATCTTTTCCATTTTTGTAATTTTCCTAAGGAGGAGCCAACCTTGATTCATCTTGGCTTAGAGATTGAACCAGGACTGAGTAACAAACCTTCACAGAGGGGTTATTTAGATGGTTTGGACATGTAGAGACGATGGATCGAAATAAAATGACTTTGAGAGTGTATAAATCTGTAGTGGAGGGAAGGCGGGGTAGGGGTCGGCCTAGAAAAGGTTAGAGGGAGGGGGTAAAGGATGTTTGTGTGCGAGGGGCTTGGACTTCCAGCAAGCGTGGGTGAGCATGTTAGATTGGAGAGAATGGAGACAAATGTTTTTTAGGACTTGACGTGCTGTTGGAATGTAAGCAAGGTAACATTTATGAAGGGTTTCAGGGAAACCGGCAGGCTGGACTTGATTCCTGGAGATGGAAAGTACAGTGCCGGCACTCTGAAGGAGGGGTGTTAATGTTGCAGTTTTGTAGTTGAAGTGTAAGCACGCCTCTGGCAAGACAGTGATGGAGTGAATGATGATGAAAGTTTTTCTTTGCCGGGCCACCCTGGCTTGTTGGGAAACGGCCTATATAATAATAAAAAAAATAATATATACTATATATATATATATATATATAAATCTCTAGTTGTGTTGTTGCATGCAGGGGATGAGATGAAAAGCTGTAAGCCACCTGCCTGAAAGCTGGGTGCCTTGGATCAACGTCTAGCATGAGCTGGGCGCCAAGGTATTGGACCAGTGTGCTACGGTCGGCAAAGCACTGCGTACCTTGCCACAAGGTTCGTAAGTTCGAGTCTCCGTCGGCCAGAGATCAGTGTTTGTGAATATTTCGCTTTCTCTTGCGAATTCCTAGCCTTCAGGCAGGTGGTTTTAAGCTTTTCATCTCATCCTCTGCATGCATCGACCGATGAGAGATTTTTACAATGTTTAGAATTCGCAGAGCAGGTGAAATATTCATAAACAGTAATCTCAGGTCTAAGGAGACTCGAACCTACAAACCTCGGAACAAGAAATGCAGTGCAGTACTCACTGTACCACACTGGTCCAATACCTTCGCGCCCAGCTAATGCTAGACGCTTTGTTACAAGGTAGCAGAATCTGGCAGGTAAACGTCGCAAACGTCGATATTTAATATGTTAGGTCTGCTGCGACCGTCGTTATAACCCACTCAGCTACTACTGCATACAGGTATCGTGGTCTAGGTGGTGTACGTGACCTCTCTCCCTCAGTCAGATGCTGGTACCAGAACACTACCATACTCTGAAAAAACTTACCCTATTTCTCCTGTTGTTGACTTTGCAACATTGCACAGCTCTGATGATGCATGAGAAATGTGAAAGTACTTGAATTAATGATTTCCACCCCGTGGCTTGTCTTGCATATATGTATATATCTTGCTATGATCCTCCCGCTATGATCCTCCCGCTATGATCCTCCCACTATGATCACTCCTGCTATGATCCTCCGCTATGATCACTCCTGCTATGATCACTCCGCTATGATCCTCCGCTATGATCCTCCTGCTATGATCACTCCCGCTATGATCCTCCCTCTATGATCCTCCCGCTATGATCACTCCGCTATGATCACTCTTGCTATGATCACTCCCGCTATGATCCTCCTGCTATGATCACTCCCGTTATGATCACTTCCCTATGATCCTCCGCTATGATCACTCCCTATGATCCCTACCACTATGATCACCCCTGCTAGTCACTCCCGCTATGATCCTCCACTATGATCACCCTCGCTATGCTCACTCACGCTATGATCACTCCCGCTATGATCACCCCCATACGATCACTCCGCTATGATCCTCCTCTATGATCAATCCCACTATGATCCTCCCGCTTATGATCACTCCCGCTATGATCACTCGCGCTATGATCACTCCGCTATGATCCTCCTGCTATGATCCTCCTGTTATGATCACTCCGCTATGATCACTCCTGCTATGATCACTCCTGCTATGATCACTCCCTATGATCACTCCTGCTATGATCACTCCCGCTATGATCACTCCTGCTAGTCACTCCCGTTATGATCACTTCCGCTATGATCCTCCGCTATGATCACTCCCGCTATGATCCCTACCACTATAATCACTCCTGCTATGATCACTCCCGCTATGATCACTCCCACTATGATCACCCTCGCTATGCTCACTCACGCTATGATCACTCCCGCTATGATCACCCCCTGATACGATCACTCCCGCTATGATCACTCCCTCTATGATCAATCCCACTATGATCACTCCCGCTATGATCACTCCCGCTATGATCACTCGCGCTAGATACCCCGGTACGATCACTCCCTCTATGATCACTCCCGCTATGATCACTCCCTCTATGATCAATCCCACTATGATCACTCCCGCTATGATCACTCCCGCTATGATCACTCCCGCTATGATAACCCCCCGGTACGATCACTCCCGCTATGATCACTCCCGCTATGATCACTCCCTCTATGATCTCTCCCACTATGATCACCCCCGCTATGATCACTCCAGCTATGATCACCCCCCGCTTCGATCACTCCCACTATGTCACTTCCGCTATGATCACTCCCGCTATGATCACCCCCGCTATGGTCACTCCTGCTATGATCACTCCCGCTATGATCACTCCCGATATGCTCACCCTCGCTACGATCCTCCTGCTTTGATCACTCCTGCTATGATCACTCCCGCTATGATCCTCCGCTATGATCATCCCGCTATGATCACTCCGCTAAGATCACCCTGCTTGATCACTCCCTTGATCCTCCCGCTATGATCCTCCCGCTATGATCACTCCGCTATGATCCTCCCGCATGATCCTCCGCTTGATCACCCCGGTATGATCACTCGCGTATGATCACTCACGCTATGATCCTCTCGCTATGATCACTCTCACTATGATCATTCACGCTATGATCACTCCCGCTACGATCACTCACGCTACGATCACTCACGATACGATCACTCACGTCTGATCACTCCTTCGATCACTCACGCTCGATCATTCCGCTATGATCACTCCTGCTATGATCACTCCGCTATGATCACTCCGCTATGATCACCCGCTACAATCACTCTCGCTATAATCCTCCGCTATAGTCCTCCGCTATGATCCTCCCGCTATGATCACTCCCGCTAGATCACTCGCTACGATCACTCCGATTCGATCCTCCGCTATGATCACTCACGCTCGATCATTCCCGCCTGATCACTCGGTATGATCACTCCGCTATGATCACTCCGGCTATGATCACCCCCAATCACTCGGTATGATCACTCCGCTTGATCTCCCGCTATGATCACTCACACTATGATCCTCCGCTATGATCACTCCGCTATGATCATTCCTATGATCCTCCCGCTATGATCACTCCGCTATGATCACTCCCGCTATGATCACTCCTGCTATGATCACTCCCTATCACCACTCCCTATCACTACCGCTATGATCCTCACTATGATCACTCCGCTTTTCTCCCCTATGATCACTCCCACTATTATCACTCCCGTTATGATCACTCCCGCTATTATCACTCCTGCTAGTCACTCCCGCTATGATCACTCCCGCTATGATCCTCCCGCTATGTCACTCCCGCTATTATCCTCCCGATATTATCACTCCAGCTATGATCACTCCTGCTATGATCCTCCACTATGATCACTCCAGCTATGATCCTCCCTATTATCACTCCCGCTATTATCACTCCCGCTATGATCACTCCTGCTATGATCACTCCCACTATGATCACTCCCCTATTATCACTCCCGCTATTATCACTCCCGCTATGATCACTCCTGCTATGATCCTCCGCTATTATCACTCCCGCTATTATCACTCCGCTATGATCACTCCCGCTATGATCCTCCGCTAATATCCTCCCGCTATGATCCTCCTGCTATTATCACACCCCTATTATCACTCCCGCTATTATCACTCCCGCTATTATCACTCCGCTATGATCCCTCCCACTATGATCACTCCCGCTATGATCCTCCGCTATGATCCTCCGCTATGATCACTCGCGCTATTTTCCTCCGCTATGATCACTCCCGCTATGATCCTCCTGCTATGATCCTCCCCTATTATCACTCCCGCTATGATCACTCCCACTATGATCCTCCCGCTATGATCACTCCGCTACCATCCTCCCGCTATCATCACTCCCGCTATGATCACTCTCGCTATGATCACTCCCACTATGATCACCCCCGCTATGATCCTCCCGCTATGACTACTCCGCTATGTCACTCCCGCTATGATCACTCCCGCTATGACCACTCCTCTATGAACTCTCCCACTAGTCACCCCCGCTATGATCCTCCAACTATGATCACCCCCGCTTCGATCACTCCCACTATGTCACTTCCTATGATCCTCCCGCTATGATCACCCCCGCTATGGTCCTCCTGCTATGATCCTCCCGCTATGATCCTCCCCTATGATCCTCCCGCTACGATCACTCCCGCTATGATCCTCCCTCTATGATCCTCCCGCTATGATCCTCCGCTATGATCACTCCCGCTATGATCACTCCCGCTATGATTACTCCCGCTATGATCACTCCCGCTATGATCACTCCCGCTATGATCACTCCCTCTATGAACTCTCCCACTATGATCACCCCCGCTATGGTCACTCCTGCTATGATCACTCCCGCTATGATCACTCCCGCTATGATCAATCCCGCTACGATCACTCACGCTACGATCACTCACGATACGATCACTCCCGCTATGATCACTCACGCTACGATCATTCCCGCTATGATCACTCCCGGTATGATCACTCCCGCTATGATCACTCCGGCTATGATCACCCCTGCAACAATCACTCCCGGTATGATCACTCCCGCTATGATCTCTCCCGCTATGATCACTCACACTATGATCACTCCCGCTATGATCATTCCCGCTATGATCATTCCCGCTATGATCACTCCTGCTATGATCACTCCCGCTATGATCACTCCCGCTATGATCACTCCTGCTATGATCACTCCCGCTATCATCACTCCCGCTATTATCACTACTGCTATGATCACTCACACTATGATCACTCCCGCTATTATATCTCCCGCTATGATCACTCCCACTATTATCACTCCCGTTATGATCACTCCCGCTATTATCACTCCTGCTATGATCACTCCTGCTATGATCACTCCCGCTATGATCACTCCCGCTATGATCACTTCCGCTATTATCACTCCCGCTATTATCACTCCCGCTATGATCACTCCTGCTATGATCCTCCACTATGATCCTCCCCTATTATCACTCCGCTATTATCACTCCCGCTATGATCACTCCTGCTATGATCACTCCCGCTATATCCTCCGCTATTATCACTCCAGCTCCATGATCCTCCCTTTATGATCACTCCGCTATTATCACTCCTTCGCTATGATCACTCCTGCTATTATCACTCCCGCTATATCCTCCTGCTATTATCACTCCCGCTATATCACTCCCGCTATGATCCTCCCTATTGATCACTCCCGCTATGATCCTCCCGCTATGATCCTCCGCTATGATCACTCGCTATTATCACTCCTGTTATGATCACTCCCGCTATGATCACTCCCGCTATGATCATCCGCTATATCACTCCCGCTATGATCACTCCCACTATGATCACTCCGCTATGATCACTCCCGCTATCATCACTCCCCGCTATCATCATTCCGCTATGATCACTCCCGCTATGATCACTCCCACTATGATCACCCCGTTATGATCACTCCAGCTATGATTACTCCGCTTTGATCACTCCCGCTATGATCACTCCCGCTATGACCACTCCCTCTATGAACTTTCCCACTATGATCACCCCGCTATGATCACTCCAGCTATGATCACCCCGCTTGATCACTCCCCTATGTCACTTCCCTATGATCACTCCCGCTATGATCACCCCTGCTATGTCCTCCTGCTATGATCACTCCGCTATGATCACTCCCCTATGATCACTCCGCTATGATCACTCCGCTATTATCACTCCCCTATGATCCTCACTATGATCACTCCGCTATGATCCTCCGCTATCATCACTCCCCTATCATCACTCCGCTATGATCACTCCCCTATGATCACTCCCGCTATGATCACCCCCGCTATGATCACTCCCGCTATGATTACTCCCGCTATGATCACTCCCGCTATGATCACTCCCGCTATGACCACTCCCTCTATGAACTCTCCCACTATGATCACCCCCGCTATGATCACTCCAGCTATGATCACCCCCCGCTTCGATCACTCCCACTATGTCACTTCCGCTATGATCACTCCCGCTATGATCACCCCCGCTATGGTCACTCCTGCTATGATCACTCCCGCTATGATCACTCCCGCTATGATCACTCCCGCTACGATCACTCCCGCTATGATCACTCCCGCTATGATCACTCCCGCTATGATCACTCCCGCTATGATCACTCCCGCTATGATCACTCCCGCTATGATTACTCCCGCTATGATCACTCCCGCTATGATCACTCCCGCTATGATCACTCCCTCTATGAACTCTCCCACTATGATCACCCATGCTATGGTCACTCCTGCTATGATCACTCCCGCTATGATCACTCCCGCTATGATCAATCCCGCTATCATCACTCCTGCTATCATCACTCCCGCTATGATCACTCCCGCTATGATCACTCCCACTATGATCACCCCCGTTATGATCACTCCCGCTATGATTACTCCCGCTATGATCACTCCCACTATGATCACTCCCGCTATGATCACTCCTGCTATGATCACTCCAGCTATGATCACCCCCCGCTTCGATCACTCCCACTATGTCACTTCCGCTATGATCACTCCCGCTATGATCACCCCCGCTATGGTCACTCCTGCTATGATCACTCCCGCTATGATCACTCCCGATATGCTCACCCTCCGCTACGATCACTCCTGCTTTGATCACTCCTGCTATGATCACTCCCGCTATGATCACTCCCGCTATGATCATCCCCGCTATGATCACTCCCGCTAAGATCACCCTGCTATGATCACTCCCGCTATGATCACTCCCGCTATGATCACTCCCGCTATGATCACTCCCGCTATGATCACTCCCGCTATGATCACTCCCGCTATGATCACCCCCGGTATGATCACTCGCGATATGATCACTCACGCTATGATCACTCTCGCTATGATCACTCTCACTATGATCATTCACGCTATGATCACTCCCGCTACGATCACTCACGCTACGATCACTCACGATACGATCACTCACGATACGATCACTCCCGCTACGATCACTCACGCTACGATCATTCCCGCTATGATCACTCCTGCTATGATCACTCCCGCTATGATCACTCCCGCTATGATCACCCCCGCTACAATCACTCTCGCTATAATCACTCCCGCTATGATCACTACCGCTATGATCACTCCCGCTATGATCACTCCCGCTACGATCACTCACGCTACGATCACTCACGATACGATCACTCCCGCTATGATCACCCCCGCTATGATCACTCCCGCTATGATTACTCCCGCTATGATCACTCCCGCTATGATCACTCCCGCTATGACCACTCCCTCTATGAACTCTCCCACTATGATCACCCCCGCTATGATCACTCCAGCTATGATCACCCCCCGCTTCGATCACTCCCACTATGTCACTTCCGCTATGATCACTCCCGCTATGATCACCCCCGCTATGGTCACTCCTGCTATGATCACTCCCGCTACGATCACTCCAGCTATGATCACTCCCGCTACGATCACTCCCGCTATGATCACTCCCGCTATGATCACTCCCGCTATGATCACTCCCGCTATGATCACTCCTGCTATGATCACTCCCGCTATGATTACTCCCGCTATGATCACTCCCGCTATGATCACTCCCGCTATGATCACTTCCTCTATGAACTCTCCCACTATGATCACCCCCGCTATGGTCACTCCTGCTATGATCACTCCCCCTATGATCACTCCGCTATGATCAATCCGCTATCATCACTCCTGCTATCATCACTCCGCTATGATCCTCCGCTATGATCACTCCCACTATGATCACCCCGTTATGATCCTCCTGCTATGATTACTCCCCCTATGATCCCCCCCCCACTATGATCCTCCCTTTAATCACTCCGCTATGATCCTCCAGCTATATCACCCCCGCTTCGTCCCCTCCCCCTATGTACTTCCCCTATGATCACTCCCGCTATATCACCCCGCTATGGGCACTCCTGCTATGATCCCCCCGCTATATCCTCCCAAATGCCCCCCCTCCCTGATCCTCCTGCCCTTTATCCTCCTGCTTTAAAGATCCTCCCGCTATGATCCTCCCGCTATGATCATCCCCCCTATGATCCCCCCGCTAAGATCACCCTGCTATGATCACTCCCCTTTTGATCACTCCCGCTATGATCACTCCCCCATGATCCTCCCCCTATGATCCTCCCCTATGATCCCCTTATGTCCCCGGGTCCCCTCGCGTTGATCCCTCACCAATGATCACTCTCGCTATGATCACTCTCACTATGATCATTCACGCTATGATCCTCCGCTACGATCACTCACGCTACGATCACTCCCGATACGATCACTCCGCGATCCTCCCTACGATCACTCACGCTACGATCATTCCCCTTGTCCCCCTGCAATGATCACTCCCCCTTATGATCCTCCCGCTATGATCACCCCCCCCTCAATCCCCTCTCGCTATAATCACTCCCCTATGATCCTTTGCTATGATCCTCCCGCTATGATCCTCCCGCCTGATCCTCACGCTGATCACTCACGATACGATCCTCCCCCTATGATCACTCCCTTTCGATCATTCCGCTATGATCCTCCCCGGGATGATCCTCCCTTTATAAACACTCCCGGGTATGATCACCCCCGAATCACTCCCCGGGATGATCACTCCCCTATGATTTTCCGCTATGATCACCCACCATGATCATTCCCCCTATGATCACTTGCTGATAAA
>WNWK01033009.1:0-21475 GCA_009830355.1 Cherax destructor
TTTTCTTAACTAGGATTTTCCTTCTCGTGTGAAGCACTGGTGGATTTTGTCATTATTCTCACGTTTAAGCTTTCTTACTCTGTATAGGAGGTTCTGACGTTTTTTTGTGAGGCACTCGTTAACATAAAGATCTTTTTTTGCACTAATTGATGTTTTAATAAGATCGGTTTTACTATCTATCGTGTGAAATCTAAGCATAACACTCTTTTTTCTACCTTGTGTGCCAAGTAATCGTGATTCTGTTATCTCTGATGCTGGTACTACTACATTTAAGTGGTCTTTTATGGTCTGAAGAGCAGCATCTTTGCAGTTGGTATGGTTTATGCCACTTGGAAAGAGTGCACTGCTAATTATTACCGCATTGGATAATTTATCTTGCTCAGTTTTATCTTCTTGGTTAGAAAAATAGTCAGTCAGCTGGGTATCCATGTTTGTCTTCCAATTCTTGACGGCATCTTCAACCTTCGTGTTTAGGGATGTTATTTGTTCTGTATGGCTGGCTATGACTGATTGGAGGGTCTCTCCAAAATCAGCCATCCCAGCTGATGTAAACTTCTTTTAAAGCTTAGGATCTTACTTTCAAGGTGGGCTAACTTAGTTTCATGCTTAGATAGTGTTATACGAAGATTCATGTTTTCCTCAGTTAGGGTGGTGATGTATGACTTAAGAATGACAGGATCATTTGTCATACCTGAGATCGTTTCAGATGGGTCAAATCCTTTGAAGGCAGTGTGGTTTGAGGGAGATTCAGTCGTGGTTGGTGTTGTTGCTGTCCCGTCGTCATGGGTGGTGGTTGAGTAGGGTGAGGGAGAGGGAGAGTCAGCCATTGTGTTTGTTGACATGTTGCCTGGGGTGGTGGTGGGGTGGGAGGATGATGCACCGGCGTCCTGCTGGGTAGTCAAATGAAATAGTCGAGATCTTGGTGATTTCTTGCTGTTCTTATTGCTGCTTCTTCTGTTATTAGGTCTCATAGTAGTACAGGGGATGTTGTAGATAGGACGTAGAATCTATAGTTGCTCAGAGTATATATGGTATGAATGCATGGGTGGTGGTCGCTCGCTGGTAAACAATAGCACACTGACGCTGAATGGAGTGCCTGGGCCCGCTCAGGCCACGCGTACGCGTCCGAGACGAATCATAAACTCGAGCGGATTTGTGAACACCAAGCCAAAATTTTCGGGAAAAAACTTCACGGCCTGGTCACAGACCGGGCCGCGGGGGCGTTGACCCCTGGAATTCTCTCCAGGTAAACTCCAGGTAGACTCCGATGCTCACGAACACTGGGGTTGACTGTACTAAAATATTGTTAAACACACAAAGCCACTAGTACACAATGCATTTCAATCAATAATATGACAGTTGCATATTTTAATATAGTACAGATATTCTTGATTATTTTTGTATGCATTTATATATACATTTATACTGCTATTTACTAAACTCAGTTTTGACTTGGACGTACAGTACAGAATACAGTGGACCCCCGAGTTTCGTAAAAACTTCACTCCTGAAGTCTGCTCAAGTGCCATTACCGAACGAATTTACTCCCTTAAGGAAAAATTTCATGTAGGTTAGTCTATTTCAGACCCCCAAAAATACACTTCCACAAGAACTTACAAAATTATACTTACATAATTGCACGATTTCCGGGGTATTCGTTAACCGAGGGTCCACTGTATTTATAGATATGAATAATTTACATAGTAATTTATATAGGTGGGCTTTGCTTTACAGCATATCGCTAATACAGTGGATTTTCAGTTATAAACATTCTTCATTTATTCAGACTTCCTACAGTAAATATATTCACTACTCACTATAAACTGAGAACAAAAATATTTCAGGGTATGCATTACTGAGGCCTATCTCTGTTGCTTACTTAATATATGATAGTGTAAACATGTTATCAGGCTTTGATATGCATTTGAAAGTGGAAAAAAAAAGAAAGAAAGAAGAAGAAATGATTCACTTTACAGCAGTAGCTTGAAACTTTACCTGCTGTATAAGTGGGGCTTGCTGAATGTCTTAAGAAGAGTGTAAGTTCAGGACTCTCAATTCATCTTTGTGTACAGTGGATTAATTTTGTCATTCTTTTCTGCATATTCTCCAATTCATTTATATTTACAGTGGACCCTCTGTTTTCGTTGAAAATTCTTTCCAGAATGCTGTTTGAGTGCCGTTACTGAACGAATTTGTTCCCATAAGGACAAATGTAAATTAGATTAGTCATTTCAGACCCCCAAAAATACACTTACAAAAGCACTTACGAAAATACACTTACATAGTTGTTTGAGTTTGGAGGTGAACGATAACCGAGGGTCCACTGTACTGTTGATATACAAACCTGTAGAATAACATTCGGTCTCCTGTTACTTATGTATTTCTTGATATAAAATGGGACAGGTAGAGATATATTGCAGTTTTTGAACTGTAGTATTGGCACGCCTCTAGCAAGACAGTGATGGAGTGATGATGAAAGTGTTTCTTCTTTTTAGGGTCACCCTGCCTTGGTGGGAAATGGCCCATGTGTTTAAAAAAAAAATGCAAGTACGTAGTTTGTTAACCTTATTGTACATGCTTAGGCATTGCTATCTTGGCTTCAGGTTTTTGCTGACCATAACTCCCATGTCTTTCACATTCTGTATGATCAAGCTCTACATCACCTAGTTTATAAATGCCAGGGTTATTTTCATTTTTGAGGAGTAGGACTTTGCATTTTTGTCCACACTGAACTGTGCCATTTGTCCAGACCTTTCTGAAATTCAGTGGGATCCTCTGAATCTATTATGTGGCTGACTTTTGTGTTGTCAGCAAATTGACTCTTTATATTTTTTTATTAACACATCGGCCGTTTCACACCAAGGCAGGGTGATGTGAAAAAGAAGAAACACTTTCATCATTGCTCATTCCATAACTGTCCAGAGGTGCACTAACACTACACATCAAAAGCTGCTGATATCTCCACTCCCTCAGAGTGCAGGCACTGTACTTACCACCTCCAGGACTCAAGTCCAGATAATTGAACTCATGTTGTTTATTCTCTGTTTGAGGTTATTAGTAGGTAAATAAGTAAGTTTATTTAGATACAGGTACGCATAAGTACAGTCATCATGCATAGTGTAACCTGCCCACCAGGATAACCCAGAAAGTCAGACAAAGTGGCATATCCATTGGGAACCTTTGTCATTAACCCTTTGACTGTCGCAACCCCTAATCCTGAGGTGTCTTCTGTTGTCGCAAAATTTTCGAAAAAAAATAATTTTTTCTTATGAAATGATAGAGAATCTTTTCCCGATGGTAATGACACCAAAGGTATGAAATTTGATGGAAAACTTACGGAATTACGCTCTTGCGAAGTTAGTGATCTCGGCAATACATATGCATCGGCAATTTCGCTGACTGTGAGCCCTATTTTTGGCCAATTCCATTGTTACAGTTGACCAAACTCATACAATTTCTTTAGAACTCCATTTGTTCTATCGACTGAGTACAAGAAACCACCAATTTACCGATTTCAACTACCCAATAAAGTGATCAGAAATTGGCAATTTGGCCAATTTCATGCAAAATAAAAAAGTTGTCAATTTCAAAATAGGGTCCAGAATAAACAATGCAGACATTCCTAGCACTAAAATAAGATGTTATCTGTTCATTAGTCACGTCTTTAGGCCCCTCTTATATTACTCTTGCTTTCTATTTTGATTTTTTATTCACACAAAAAAATAGAAGATTTACCGTTATGCAGACTATTGCATTATTGTAAAAATGGTATAAATAATATCAGTGCACTTGTGAAAGAATATTAGACTCACCAGTTGATGTGTATTGGACGCGTGGCGTGATTTGTTTACTCTTGAACATTGGCAAAAATTGAACATTTCCCCTACTTTGAGCTCAATTTCAAAGTCGTTTTCATCATGAAACTAATCAAAATCATCTATATTTCTGTAGTATGTTTTCCATTCTATCAAATGAGACCATGAAAAAGAGAATACAACAATGAATACTATACGAAAATACACTCAAAGTGCGTAATCAAAACACTGTCAGAGTTTTTTCTCATTATGCACTGTGTGCTGCAGGTTTATACAGCGCAACTGACCACAGACCCATTCTCTCATTTGGGCCTACCAGCTTTCTCCGCTTGATTTGAAGCTGCTAAATTTTGAGTATATACTTTGAAACAGTGGCTCGTAAGACGTATATATACGACCAAAACAGTCAAAGGGTTAATGTTGATTATGAGTAACAAGGGACCCAAAATGGATCTTTGTGCAATGCCTCTTGTGACAATCTCCATTCTGATTTCACCCCAGGTATGCAAGCACTGCTTCCCAATAGTGGGCCAGGCATCAATCCAGGAGAGAATATTCCTTTTATACCATGTGCCAACACTTCCTTGAATAGTCTTGTGTGTGGAACTCTCATAAAAAGCTTTACTGTATTCAAAATATACAATACAGGAGGGTCCTACATATACAGCACTTCTTTTCAGTGTTCCATGTTTTCATTGGCTTTCAGTTGAGCCATTGTTCATTGTGTTTGGTGCTGGCTGTCTTCAAGACTCCCTGGCTGTCTTCAAGACTCCCTGGCTGTCTTCAAGACTCCCTGGCTGTCTTCAAGACTCCCTGGCTGTCTTCAAGACTCCCTGGCTGTCTTCAAGACTCCCTGGCTGTCTTCAAGACTCCCTGGCTGTCTTCAAGACTCCTGGCTGTCTTCAAGACTCCCTGGCTGTCTTAAAGACTCCTGGTTGTCTTCAAGACTCCTGGCTGTCTTCAAGACTCCCTGGCTGTCTTCAAGACTCCCTGGCTGTCTTCAAGACTCCCTGGCTGTCTTCAAGACTCCCTGGCTGTCTTCAAGACTCCCTGGCTGTCTTCAAGACTCCCTGGCTGTCTTCAAGACTCCCTGGCTGTCTTCAAGACTCCCTGGCTGTCTTCAAGACTCCCTGGCTGTCTTCAAGAGGGAGCTGGATAGGTACAAAGTCAGTACCTGACCAGCCAGGCTGTGGTTTGTACGTTGGTTTACGTGCAGCCAGCAGTAACAGCCTGGCTGCACCACAAGTCCTGGTCATGGACTGGGCCACAAGGGTGTTGACCCCTGGAACACCCTCCTGGTATGAGAGTTAAGAAGATGGGATGGTTAACTCCTTCAGGTTAAGTCTTTCCTCTTGACTATTATCACACAATGACGTCTTGTACCAGAATATTATCAAAGTTTTGATGTTCATGTTATAAATTTTGGTGTAGATGTTGTAATTCCATGGTGTTTATGATGTAATTTTTGGTTATGTTGTATGTAATTATATTACAGTATTATGTAATATAATTATGTTGTGATTATATTACAGTACTATTAATATTATTTTAATGGAATTTCTTTGTATAATTTTAGTAATGTTTGTACTGTTTTTATATAGTATATTTTATGGCATATAAAATAATCTTTTCATTTGACTATAATTTTATGAGTTGTTTAAATGTTTAATGTACATTATTATACATGTATTCTACAGTTACCAGAATTACAATACTTGGGTTGTTTAAGACATGGGGCTTTATATAGACTTAATTGTTTTTGGAAAAAAATGTAGGTTATATAACCGACAACACATTTGTATACAACAATTTATATTTATTTGGAAAAGTTTTTTTCCTGGGAGTTTTGTCAATCCATTTATCAATAGTATATACGGAGGGCCTTTCATGTACACCAGTCTTTTTTCTGTGTTCCATGTTCTCATTTGCTTCAAATTCAACCATTGTTCATTATGTTCCATATAACCGGTGATCGTCACCGGTGGGTGGAACAATGACTCAATTGAAAGCCAACAAAAACGTGGAACACTGAAAATAGGTGCTGTATGTGTGGGTCCCTCCTGCATAGGGAATGAATAAAACATGTGCAATACCTGGGTAGCATTATAATGAAGACATTTTCCCAACCAGTGATTTCATTAATTTAATACAGAGTTTTGTTGAAGGTTGTTATTGGTAAAATGTCTTCAGGTTTGAGGAATAAGGTCAGCAAACACCAGAGTACACATAGTAAGTAAGTTTATTCAGGTAAACACAAATACAGTTACAGTCAACCCCAGGTTAACGATATTAATCCGTTCCAGAGGGTTTATCGGTAACCGAAAATATTGTTATCCGATTCTATTTTCCCCATAAGAAATAATGGAAATAAAATTAATCCGTTCCAGACACCCAAAAGTATTAAAATAAAATATTTTTATACAACATAAGATGCAATTACAAACAAGTTTATGAGAAATAAAGAATTAATAGTACAGTAACATGTCACTTACATTTATTAAAGAATTGTTGATGTGTGGAAGACGGGAGGAGGGAAAAGGATGTAGTAGTAGTATGCTAGTGTTTGGAAGGGGAATCTCCTTCCATTAACACTGCAGGTGCCAAGTTCTTTTCTGGGGTTACTGGCCTTTTTCTTTTAATGCCACTAGGACCAGGTTGAGAGTCACTGGACCTCTCTCTAACAAAAAATCTGTCCAGGGAGCTCTGTGTCTGGCGATTCTTTAAAACATCCCTGAAATGGGACACCACAGTGTCATTGTACAGGTTGCCAGCATGGCCTGCAACAGCTTGATTAGGGTGATATTCATCCATAAAGCCTTGCACCCTGCTCCACATTCCACAAATCTCCTTAATCACTGAAGAAGGCACCTTCTTCCATTTCTGTTCCACCTCCTCCTCTGAACCATTTTCCTGACCTGTGGTCTGTTGTTGCTGTTACTGTTGAAGCTCTTGCAGATCTTCAGTTGTTATCTCTTCTTTGTGCTCCTCCACCAACTGTTCCACATCCTCACCACTCACCTCCAACCCCATGGACTTGCCCAGTTCCACAATTTCTTGCACAACAGGCTCAGGCTCAGGCTCAGGGTTCTGAGGCTCAGCCCCAAAACCTTCAAAATCCCTCTCTAGGACACAGTCTGGCCACAATTTTCTCCAGGCAAAGTTCAAAGTCCTGGTAGTCACTCCCTCACAAGCCTTACCTATAAGGTGTACACAATGCAGGATATGGAAATGATTTTTCCAAAAGTCTCTTAGGGTCATATGCATGTCTGTGGTCACATCTAAACACTTTTGAAACATTGCTTTGGTGTAGAGTTTTTTAAAGTTGCAAATGACCTGCTGGTCCATGGGCTGGAGGAGAGGAGTGGTATTAGGGGGCAAGAACTTCACTTTGATGAACTTAAAGTTCTGCACAATTTGCTCTGCCAAGTCTGGAGGATGACAAGGAGCATTGTCCATTATCAGGAGGCACTTAAGTGGCAAATTATTTTCCTGGAGATATTTCTTCACACTGGGGCCAAACATGTCATTGAACCAATCTAAGAAAAATGTCCCTTGTGACCCATGCCTTACTGTTAGACTTCCACATCACACACAAATTAGACTTGGCGATACCGCATCTGCCAAACACTCAGGGATTTTCAGAATGATACACCAGTAAAGGCTTCACTTTACAATCACCACTGGCATTAGCACAAAGCATCAGAGTTAGCCTGTCTTTCATAGGCTTATGTCCTGGGAGTGCCTTTTTCTCCTGTGTAATGAAGGTCCTGTTTGGCATTTTCTTCCAAAACAGGCCTGTTTCGTCACAATTGAACACTTGTTGGGGTTGGGATTGTTCAGCCTCTATGTACCCCTTGAATTCCTGCACATATTTTTCAGCCGCACTTTTGTCAGAACTGGCTGCCTCACCATGCCTCATAACACTATGTATGCCACTACGCTTCTTAAATCTGTCAAACCAGCCTTTGCTGGCTTTAAATTTGTTCACTACAGCACTCGTTGAAGGCATTTTCTTGACGAGATCATCATGCAACTGCCTTGCTTTTTCACATATTATTGCCTGCGTAACACTATATCCTGCTAACTGTTTCTCGTTGATTCACACCAACAACAAATTTTCCACATCTTCCAGCACTTGCGATATCTGTTTTGTGATCACATTTGCACCTTTCGCAACAACAGCTTCCTTGATTTTGTGTGTATTTCCCTTGGCCACAATGGTAGTGATGGTTGAATAGGCTTTGCCATACAGCCTGGCCAGCTCAGTGATACGCACTCCACTTTCATATTTTGCTATTCTCCTCCTTCAGTTCTACCGTATTTCTCAGCCTCTTTACCACAGGGCTGGCACTAGGAGCTTTCTTTGGACCCATGGTGGCTTATTTAGCAGCTGCAAGCACTAAAAACAGTGGAATAATGACAATATACTGTATGAATGTGTGGGTGATGGTCGCTCTCGCTTGTAAACAATAGCACACTGACACTCCCTGGAGTGCCTGCCCAGCTTGGCCACGTGTACGCGTCTAGGACGAATATGTAGTCCGAGCGGATCATCGTCAACTGAACCAATATTTTGACGTAAAAATGTATCGCTAACCGATTTTATCGTTATCAGACGCCATCGTTAACCGGGGGTTGACTATACGTACATAGATTATCATACATAGCAGCATATGTGTAAAGAACCCAGGATAACCCAAAAAAAGTCAGACAAAGTGACTTATTTCCATTGGGGTCCTTTTAATACCTTATGCAATGTAGGAGATATCTTATTATACGTACTATAAAGGATATACAGTGGAACCCCGAGTAACGAGCAAAATTCATTCCAGAAGCCTGCTCAAGTGCCATTACCGAATGAATTTACTCCCTTAAGAAATAATGTCAAGTAGGTTAGTCCATTTCAGACCCCCAAAAATACACTTAAAAAAGCACTTACAATATTATACTTACATAATTGTACGATTTCCGGGGTGCTCGTTACTCAGGGTTCCACTGTAGTATACTAGGAATACGGTAAAAAGAGTTATTTACATTTACATGTGTGTTAGCTAAAAAAATAAAAAAATAATTCTCCTCCCTTTCTGTCGCTACATTAATTAGGTACCTTTTGGCTCTCTTCTTGAATTGGCTCATGCTATGACTGGCTTTGACATGTGCAGGCAGTCTGTTCCATTCCTTTATTGGTGTACAATAAAAGGTGTTTGAAGCCTGGCCACTGACTGTGGCTACTACAAAGTTGTGCTCTCTCCCCCTAGTACATACTATGATTGCTTCGGTTCCCAGCTTTGACAAAATTAACAGCAAGATATTCTGGACACTGAGTCTTCTTGTCTAATATACCCTGTCATTGTCACTTGGTTGCTGGCTGGAACACCCCAGAGATGGAAGACTTGTGGTCGTCACAATTTGGGTTGCTATTAGGGATGTTATCAGTCATTTTAGTACATGAATACTATGCTCATCACTATTCTGAGTAGTTTCTTCCAAAGAGCCAAGGGCAGTTACTCTTCCTGGAGTGAGTACTGTATTTCACAATGACACGACATGGTATACAATGTACTGATTTCCACTAACTCCCACAATGCCCCCCACACAAGGATTTTTCTATATTGTGCACACCCATGGTGCAGACATTTTCTTTGATGTAGACCTTACCCGGTCGATTGTGTTAATTTGGAGGCACTAGAATTTAGGCATAAATTATGTCACTGGCAGTTTAATTAAGGGTTAATTCTGTGATGATATACATATACTGGAAGAGACATCAGGTCAGTGGTAAGTTGGTGAGGTCACCTGACCATTCTTGCTGGGATAGCAAGGAGGTTTCACAGCATCTTTCTTCCCTTTTATAGACTGAAAATCTATTGTGCTCTATCTAGTCTTGACAGCATTATCTAATAAGCTCTAATGTTGCACAAGTATATATTATTGGGATATATACACACTAGTGTGTATATCAAATGTTGCATAAGTATACTATATAGTATACATACAAGTATTTATACACAAATGTCTGTAGTAATACTGTAATTGTGCTTTTGAAGCTGTGGTGCGTGATCAATAAACATAATCGTTGAACTTTATTTTGTGTTTCTGTATCCTGAATACTCCTCAAGGAAGGTTCCTTGATGCTGGTGAGGGCTCTTGGTCTAGGAATTGGATCTGTGCTCCAGTTCCCTGAATTAAGCCTGAATGCCTTCCATCCTCCCCCTACTGGCGCTGTACAGTATAATCCTATGGGTTTAGTGCTTCCCCATGGTTATAATAATAATGTATCCTAGGCTGCAGTTTGTATGTCAGTTTGCATGCAGCCAGCAGTAACAGCCTGGTTGATCAGATCCTGATCCACCACGAGGCCTGGTCTCAGACCGGGCTGGGGGGCGTTAACCCCCGAAACCCTCTCCAGGTATACTCCAGGTAAATATAGAATGCATCAAGAATATGAAAGTTGAATTTTATTATTGTTATTATGATTGTTATTTTCAAGGAAAGGTGCTAAACCCATGGGGGTCATTTGGATCCTGGGAAAAGGCAATTAGGGTTAATCCAAGAAGAGGTCTGGTCACATTCCTCGAATCAAGAGTCCGTCACACCTCCCTTGAAGGCTAAATTATTAATAACTTTTAGTAATTAGTATATATATATATATATATAATATATATATATATATAGTATATATATATATATATATCGTATATCTATATCTACAAGTACATGTACAAGGTATACAGATCATAGCTTACATCAATGACATACTATTACGTATATAGAAAGTCCTTGTTATTTACCTGGAATTTACCTGGAGAGAGTTCCAGGGTCAACGCCGCGGCCCAGTCTGTGACAGCTCATCTTGACAGAGCTGATCAACCAGCTGTTTGCTGGCCCACGCAGCCTGAACCACACTGGCTGGTAGGTCCGACTTAGGTGCCTGTCCAGTCTGCTGAAGACAGCGGTTTTGGTACTATGTATGCTGGAGGCATTGAAAATCTTGGCCCTGACATTATTTTGCCTCAACGTGCTAGTGGCACCTGCTCTTCATTGGGGAATGTTCATCGCTGCCGAGTTCTTTGTAATATCTTTAATTTGGTATAACCTAAATTTTCAAGGTATCTCCCCCCTAGTTTAATGAGTACAGGTTTGAACTTCAATTGATTTGGTTTATCGCACTTATGGTGCGTGAAGGTTCTCTGACATTTTCAAGGTCAGCAATTTCACCCGCCTTGAAAGGTGCAGTTAGTGTGCAGCAATATTCCACCTAGATAGAACAAGCGATCTGTAAAGTGTCAACATGGGCTTGGCATCCCTGGTTTTGAAGGTTCTCATTATCCATCCTGTCATTTTTCGAGCAGATGCAATTGCTACTTTGTTATGGTCCTTGAAGGTGAGATCCTCTGACATGATCACTCCCAGGTCTTTGACATTAGTTTTTCGCTCTATTGTGTGGTTGGAATTAGTTTTGTACTCTGATGAGATTTTAATTTCTTCACGTTTTCCGTATCTGAGTAATTGAAATTTCTCATCATTGAACTTCATATTTTCTGCAGCCCATTTAAAGATTTGGTTTATGTCTGCTTGGAGTCTTGCAGTGTCTTCAACGGTGGACACTGTCATACAGATTCGGGTGTCATCTGCAAAGAAAGACACAGCACTGTGTTTATTTTCCTGTCAATGTCTGATATGAGGATGAGGAATAGGATGGGAGCAAGTACTGTGTCTTGTGGAACAGAGCTTTTCACAGTAGCTGCCTCAGACTTTACTCTGTTGACTACTACTCTTTGTGTTCTACATGTTAGGAAATTATAGATCCATCAACCAACTTTTCCTGTTATTCCTTTATCACGCATTTTGTGTGCTATTACACCATGGTCACACTTGTCAAAGGCTTTTGCAAAATCTGTGTATATAACATCCGCATTCTGTTTATCTTCTAGAGCATCCAGGACCTTGTCGTAGTGGTCCAGTAGTTGGGACAGAGATTAGCGGCCTGCTCTAAACCCATGCTGTCCTGGGTTGTGCAATTGATGGGTATCAAAATGGGTTGCGATCTTGCTTCTTAGAACCCTTTCAAAGATTTTTATGATATGGGACGTTAGCGCAATTGGTCTGTAGTTCTTTGCTTATTGCTTTACTGCCCCTTTGTGGAGCGGGCTATGTCTGTTGTTTTTAGTAGCTGCGGGACGATCCCAGTGTCCATGCTCCTCTCCATAAGATGTTAAAAGCATGTGATAGGGCTCTTGCAGTTTTTGATGAACACGGAGTTCCATGAGTCTGGGCCTGGAGCAGAGTGCATGGGCATGTCATTTATTGCCTTTTCGAAGTCATTTGGCGTCGTGGTGATGTCAGAAAGGCATGCGTCTGTCAAGTTCTGTGGCACTCTCATAAAAATCATTTAGGTTTTCGATTTTCAGTCTGGTTAGTGGCTCGCTAAAAACTGAGTCATACTGGGATTTAAGTAACTCACTCATTTCCTTGCTGTCATCTGTGTAGGACCCATCCGTTTAAGTAGGGGCCCAATACTGGTTGTTGTTCTCGACTTTGATTTTGCATAGGAAAAGAAATACTTAGGGTTTCTTTCAATTTCATTTATGGCTTTTAGTTCTTCCCGTGTCTCTTGATTCCTGTAAGATTCCTTTAGTTTTAATTCGATGTTTGCTATTTCTCTGACTAGTGTCTCCCTACGTATTTCAGAGATATTGGCCTCCTGTAGCCGCTCCGTTATTCTTTGCCTTCGCCTGTATAGGAGCGCCTCTCTCTTCTAGTTTGCATCTTCTCCTCCTTTTCCTTAAGGGAATTTGCCTTGAGCAAACCTCAAGTACCACAGAGTTAATTTGTTCTAGACATAGGTTGGGATCCGTGATGCTTAGGCAATCTTCCCAGATTATATCATTTAGAACTTGGTTTACTTGGTCCCACCTTATGTTTTTGTTATTGAAGTTGAATTTGGAGAAAGCTCCCTCGCGGCTGATCACATTTTGTTGATCTGGGGTTCCCCTCATACATGTCTGGACCTCTATTATGTTGTGATCTGAGTATATTGTTTTTGATATGATGACATTTCGTATCAGATCATCATTGTTGGTGAAGATGAGGTCCAGCGTATTCTCTAATCTTGTGGGCTCTACTATTTGCTGGTTTAAGGTGAACTTGTTGCAGAGATTTAAAAGTTCATGCATGTGTGAATTTTCATCTGAGCTGCCTCCTGGTGTTATCTCTGCTACCACATTGTTTGCAATGTTCCTCCATTTTAGGTGCCTTAGGTTGAAATCCCACAGTAGCAAGATGTTGGGGGCAGGAGCTGGAAGATTTTCCAGACAGTGGTCAATTTTCAGAAGCTGTTCCTGGAATTGTTGGGACGTTGCATCCGGAGGCTTGTAGACAACCACGATGCCCAGGTTTTGATTCTCGACCTTTATTGCTAATACTTCAACTACATCATTTGAGGCATTTAGTAGTTCTGAACATATAAGTGACTCTGTGATATACAGGCCAACCCCCCCTTTTTGCCTGTTCACTCTGTCACATCTGTATAGGTTGTAGCCAGTGATCCATATTTCATTGTCCAAGTGATCCCTTATGTGGGTCTCTGTGAAAGCCGCAAACATAGCATTTGACTCTGTAAGCAGTCCACGAATGTAAGGTACCTTGTTATTTGTTATGCTGAGCATTTCCCGCAAATTAGGTCAGTTTTGTCCCAGGATGCGACCCACACCAGTCCACTAACACCCAGGTACCCATTTTACTGATGGGTGAACATAGACAACCAGTGTAAGGAAACGCCCAATGTTTCTACCCTCGCTGGGAATCGAACCCGGACCCTCGCTGTGTGAAGCGAGAGCTTTAGCCACCAGGCCATGGTGGTGATAATAATTATAATATTATTATGATAATCATTTTAAGTATTAAATCCCAATGGGTCATACAGTGCTGTAGATTTTCCCCCTTCTTAAGATGTACCCTTGAAGGTTTATGTGACTTGTGGTGATGCACAGGTGAGGTCAGGTACCAGGTATGTAGTCAGGTGATGACCTAGGTTATGTGACCTGTAGTGCACTAGACGAGCCTGGCCCATGGCCGGGTTCTAGCAGAGAAACTGGCAACTCATCAAAGGTTACATTCATGAGAGTGCTAAATCTGTATGAGTCATACAGCACCTGGGGGACTGGTAGACATTTGGGCTCACTTCATGTTATTAGAGCACAGGTTCAATCCCTCGGAAGAAGAGCACTTCATGTATATTCAGTGATATCAGTTGTGAGGTCTTAAGTCGAGTCTTAATAGTATCTTAGAACTGCTGAAGCTGCCACTATTTTGAGTGATTGTGTCTGTTCAGAATCCTTGTTTAAATCTGTTTTATCGCTTACTTTATGTCCTGTGTTTTTTCAACACATGGGACGTCTCCCACCGAGGTAAGGTGACCCAAAAGAAACACTTTCATCATCATTCAATCAATCACCGTTTTGCCAAATGCATATTTACATTACAGTTCAAATGATTCTCTGAACTACAATATCTGAGAAATTATGCGGGTAATACAGGCAATGTCCGGAATTATTTCACCCCCATAATTGTGAAGACACTTTGGTACATCAAAGTTTCTTTATAATAAGTCAGTAACATAATAGGTCAGTAACATAATAGGTCAGTAACATAATAGGTCAGTAACATAATAGGTCAGTAACATAATATGTCAGTAACATAATAGGTCAGTAACATAATAGGTCAGTAACATAATAGGTCAGTAACAAGATAAGATTTCTTCGGATTTTTAACCCCGGAGGGTTAGCCACCCAGGATAACCCAAGAAAGTCAGTGCGTCATCGAGGACTGTCTGTCTTATTTCCATTGGGGTCCTTAATCTTGTCCCCCAGGGTGCGACCCACACCAGTCGACTAACAACCCAGGTACCTATTTGCTGCTAGGTGAACATGACAACAGGTGTAAGGAAACACGTCGAAATGTTCCACCCGCCGGGAATCGAACCCGGGCCCTCCGTGTGTGAAGCGAGAGCTCTAGCCACCAGGCCACCGGGTCAGTAACATAATAGGTCAGTAACACTGACATATTATGTATGGATTGTAGATATTCGGTAATATCAATTACTTTACCTGAGTAATTTACTTGGGTAATTTTAAATAAATATAAATCAGTTACACGATTAGAAAAGTATAAAGGACATTTCGATATTACTCACCAAATTAAGATTTTGGTGTCATATCCTGACACCTCCCTTTCGGTAGGCAATTCACACTGGCCAATATAAATTAACATACCTGTAGTGAGAATTAATACACTTGGAGGCGGACATGTGGTGTCAACTTTCAAATTCAAATTCTTTATTTCATGTAATACAAGGTGGGGGGTACTTATAGTTATACATTAAAGTTGATATTACAAGATGGCCAATAATATGCCTAGGTATGCCTAGGCTTTTCAGGCAGTCTTATGATAGGTCTTACTCAATAGCTATACAATGGATATACAGATTGTAAGGTTAGGTTAGGTTTACAAAATTTAGGTACTGGAATTTAAACATTGAGAATTTAACAATTAGTATAAAAAGTTAGCAATTAGTTTATATATTAATGATAAAGGTGATATATTGGCATAATATAGTTTCTATATTGGAGTATCTTAGGCAAACTTATGACTAGCTTAAGTATTATGGAGCAATAGTTGTATTAGAATTTTGGTTAGAACTGTGCAAATTAAGGGGAATCACAGATATCAATAAGTGTATTTTGCTGTGGTTAGTAATGTGCAAATTAAGGAGAATCACAGATATCAATAAGTGTATTTGCTGTGGATATGTGCAAGATAAAGTAGTTTTCATGTGGTTAGCTATCGGTTGGGTGCGTAAGTGAGATAAGATGTTTTTTAACGGTGCTTTTGAAAATGGAGGTTGTGTCTGCAGTTCTAGAGTTTTCAGGCAGCGAGTTCCAGATTTTAGGCCCTTATATGCGCATTGAATTTTTGTATAGATTTAGTCGGACACGGGGAATGTCAAAGAGATGTTTATGTCTGGTATTATGTCTATGGGTCCTGTCACAACTGTCAAGAAAGTGTTTTAGCTCAGGGTTAAAGTTGGAATTAATGGTTCTATAAATGTAGATAGCAGAGTAGTAAGTATGGATGTTCTGGACAGTGAGTAGGTTTAGGTCTTTGAAGAGTGGGGGGGTGTGCTGCCTAGCGTTGGATTGTGTGATAATTCTTACTGCGGCTTTTTGTTGGGTTATTATTGGCTTTAGGTGGGTAATTGCTGTTGATCCCCATGCACAAATGGCATATGTGAGGTAGGGATAGATGAGTGAGTAGTATAGTGTGAGTAGGGCTGATTGTGGTACATAATACCGTATCTTAGAGAGGATCCCCACAGTTTTGGGCACTTTCTTTGTTATGTGTTGGATATGGGTGCTGAATTTCAGGCTGCTGTCAAGGTGAAGGCCCAGGAACTTGCCCTCGTTATGTCTAGCAATAGGTGTAGAGTTGATCTTAATGTTTAATTGTGGATCATCTGTTCTGTTGCCAAACATAATATAGAAGGTCTTATCAGTGTTGAGTGTAAGTTTATTGGCAGTCATCCATGTTGATATTTTTATTAATTGTCGTTAACAATGGTATTAAGCTGGCAGATGGGTTTGTGTGGAGATATATAAGTTTATCGTCAGCAGAAAGTATTGGTTTCAAGGGGTTGTGATACATTGGGAAGATCATTGATTGTATAAGAGGAAGAGCAGGGGACCAAGGACACTTCTGCGGGGACGCCGGTGTCTGAGTGGTAGTGTCGTGGAGATGTGTCTTTAATATGTGACATACTGTACCTATTAGTGAGGTAAGGGTTTGAGGTATGCTAGTGCATGACCTCTTATTCCATAGTGGTTAAGTTTGTGGAGTAGGATGCCGTGGTTTACTGTGTCAAAAGCTTTCCTTAAGTCAATAAAAAGTCCTAGTGGATATTCATTAATTTCTGTGAAACAGCAGCCATTAACACATTAATTTCACATTGAAGATTTTGCCTATTTCAGTTCCTTGAGAGAGCCAATATTACTTTCGAGACGACTAGCGGGACATTATTTCCCAGATTCAGCCTCTTTTATGACCTCTCCCCTGGGGGTAAAAAAAAAGAGCCGAGATGAACATAAGAACATAAGAAAGAAGGAACACTGCAGCAGGCCTACTGGCCCATGCGAGGCAGGTCCAAGTCTCCCACCGGCTTAAGCCAATGCCCCGACCCAGCTAGGTCAGGTTACATTCACTTAAGGAAGGAGCACGTCATCTGTCCTAGTAGCACAAACTAGTCAGGTCCAACTCACACCCACCCGCACCCACTCATATATTTATCTAGCCTATTTTTAAAACTACACAACGTTTTAGCCTCTATAACTGTACTCGGGAGTTTGTTCCACTCATTGACAACTCTATTACCAAACCAATGCTTTCCTATATCCCTCCTGAATCTGAATTTATCCTAACTTAAAGCCATTGCTCGAGTCCTGTCAATACAAGATATTTTTAGCACGCTATTTACATCCCCTTTATTTATTCCTGTTTTCCATTTATACACCTCAATCATATCCCCCCTAATTCTACGCCTTTCTAGAGAGTGCAGATTCAGGGCCCTCAGTCTATCCTCATAGGGAAGATTTCTGATACATGGAATCAACTTAGTCATCCTCCTTTGTACGTTTTCCAGAGCATTTATATCCATTCTGTAATACGGTGACCAAAACTGTGCAGCATAATCTAGATGAGGCCTAAACCAAGGATATATAGAGTTGAAGAACAACCTGAGGACTCCTATTATTTATGCTTCTTGATATGAAGCCAAGGATTCTGTTCGCTTTATTGAACACTTATGCACTCGCTGTCTTGGTTTTAGATTACTGCAACCAGAACTCCTAAATCCTTTTCGCAATCAGTAGTATTAAGATCTACATTATTTAGTTTATATGTGGCATGGTTATTGTCCTGTCCAATATTTAGAACTTTGCATTTATCTATATTAAACTGCATCTGCCACTTCTCCGACCAATGCATCAGTCTATTCAAATCTTCCTGGAGTGCTCTAATGTCCTCATTTGAATGAATTGGACGGCCTATTTTGGTGTCATCGGCATTGGTATCTGGGATTTTACTGACAAGATTTGATCCTATGGTTGAGAAGAAGTCATTTATCTTGTTTACTGTATCAATAGGCTGTAGTGGTGTTTCGTTTGGTTTAGTTAGGACAATATCCCTATTTTTTTTTTTCAGTTTGTGGGTGCCCATAATCTGTGAGAGTGTTTTCCAGGTCTTTTTTATATCTCCTCTTGTTTCAGTGAATCTGCTGGAGTAGTACAATTGTTTGGCTTTTTTTATTAGTTTGGTGAGAACTGATGCATAGTGTTTAATAAACTCTATGTATGAATCCCCGTCTATATTGCTTCTCATATTGATGTTTCTTGTTAATGGATTTTAGTAAGCTGTTAGTTAGCCATGGGCATCCTAGCCGTTTATTCGTAATCTGTTTAATTTTTATAAGACTGTTTGTTGTATAGTCTATGTAATTTATTAAGAAAGTTGTCTGTCCAATCATTGATACCCTTGGCATTTGAGAATTCTATAGCCCAGTCAACTGTGTCTAGCTCTGCTGTGAATTTATTTATTGATGCCTGGTCATGGAGTCTTAATGAAACTTTGGTGTATTCTAGGGGTGGTTTACTAATGTTTGTTAAGAGGAAGGTGGGATAGTGGTTTGTGGTGCTGTCTGTTATTATTCCCGATTTAAGGGGGGCTAGGATATTGGTCCATATATGGTCGATTATGGTTGCACTCGTCTCAGTAAGCCTGGTTGGTTTGGTTATTGTTGGTATGAGAAGTGTGTTGTTCATATTATTGATGAAATCGGTTACTGGCTGGTCATCTGGTTGGCCAAGGATGATGTTGAAGTCTCCAGCTAAGATAAGGTGGTGTTTGTTCATTTGGTTGTTTGTTATTAGTCTTTTTAGTTGATCACTAAAATTTGTAATGTTTGTATGAGGCATCCGGTAAATGGCCCCGATTGTTATGGGAGTCTTAAGGTTTTGTGTAGTAAAATTAGCAAAAATATATTCTCCATATTCATCATTATAGCAAGTGGTGTCACAACAGGATATTTCATTAGAGTAATAGATTGCAATACCTCCCCCAACTTGATGTGGTCTGCAGTTGTGTATTGCTGTGTATCCTGCTAGCGAGTAGATATCTATTGTATCCTGCTTAAGCCAGGTTTCAGTAAGGACAATACATGTGAAGGTTGTCTTTAGGGAATCAAGGAGGGCAAGGAGGTCATCATAGTGTTTGCTTAAAGATCGGACGTTGTAGTTAAGAACTGTTATACTTTTAGTAGTGTTTAGGACAGTGTGGGTTTGTGATGCTGTGTAGTAGAGGCAGTTATTTTCCAGTAAATTTTGATTGGGTGTTTGATTAAATAGGTTTAGATCAGGGTCGACGTGATCATTCATCATTTAGGTTAAATAGTAATTTTGTTATATCATGTGCATATCGTCAAGCCCAAGAGACTTAAAGGAAAATCCCAAATTATTGCCAGTTGGGTTGGACTTGTGCCCCTCCCCCGAAATATCTGGGTGCCTGGTCTACGTTTCTTACCCATCGACATGTACCTACCCCCTCAACGTAGGTGTTACAAATGCCAACACTATGGCCATGTGGAAGTAGCCTGTGGAATACTACATTCTTGGTGTGGTAAGTGTGCTGGGAAACATTCCACTAGAGAATGCACAGTAGGCTTTGACAGCCAAAAGTATAAGTGTATTAACTGTAAAGAAGAAGAGGTTACAGTTTCCCATAAGGACTGCAGTCGGAACCCTAACAACCTTCGATGTAAAAATAACAACAGTCCTTTAATGCCATTTGAGGACGAGGCCATCCAGTCTACCACAACCAGATCTGAGACTGAACCTCTGCAAAGTGTGGACGAGTCCAACCTCCCTGCAAATAATTCTGGTGATACCAGAGTGCCATCACACACACCAATTGTGGAGGAGCTAGCCAACCCTGCTAGCACATGTGGAACTACTGATAGTTCACTCATACCTATGCCTCCACCTGAATTTAGGGATAAGCATGTCACTCCTCCCAATACACACATCTCCAACAGACAGACGGACACCACACATGTAACTTCCCTGGAAGCTGGAGATGAGTCAGATGCATAGGACCCACCCACAATGAATGATGAGGTAGTCATGTCACAGGCACCAACAAAGAGCCCTGATTTAACCAAAGTACCTGTTAAGGTCATAGGTGTTACAGAAAGAACTAAGTCAGGTGAGCCCTCCTCTGGAGAGGCATTTGATTTGCCTGACCTTCCTCAAATTATAACAAACTTGCAGGAAAATTGAGCATCTTGAACAGATGCTGACAAGTTTAAAAAATATATGTGTCAAGATGATGTCTGATTTATATGCAAAAGCACAACAACTGGTTCAATTTCAAGCCATTTGTGAGAAAGAAGCCATGACTTTGGCTTCAAAAGTTGCCTTAACTTGCCCAATTTCCGGAAAATGCAAATAAAGGTTTTGAAGATAAACACCAAACTATGCTATTTGCTCTTAAGTGTCTGCATACTGTAGGAAAGCATAATAGTCTTACCATCTTATTATTATTATTATTTTAAACAAAAGAAGCGCAAACCACAGGGGATACAGCGCGGGAAGGATGCAGGGAGAGGAGTTGAAGAGGGGTGGACGATTAGTGGGTATGGAGTGCTAGATGACGGTGGGTAGTGCAGGGGAGGGGGGGTAGCAAGACGAGGTAGAAGGGACGGGGAGGTGCAGAGGATAATCTTCAGAATTTGTGTAGTAAGTCAGTTTCTGTCAAAAAGTCAACAAAGAGTCAGGATTAAAGGAGGGTCCATCTGCAAGAAGGGAAGGTAAAGAAAGGGCCGCAGAGCAAGACGTTTGAAGGTAAATTTTTGGGGTCGTTGATAGAGTGGGCAGTCCAACAGGATATGGGGCGAACAGACATGGAACCTGACAATGCTCACAGAGAGGGGCAGGGAGCCTTCCATGAGATACCCTGAGTAAGACCAGTGGGCCGATGCGAAGACGGGAGAGAGAGTCTCCCAACCTCGACATTGGTGACAAGAAGAAGGCCAGAAACCTATAACCCCGGGTTTAATAGAATGAAGTTTGTTATTCAGCGGGTTCAGACCACGGTGCCAAGGGTAAGGTGGGAGAATGACCGCAAAAAGCCGGAAAAAAACCTTATATGAAACTGAAGGTCATGTACTGCTAAACCCCGGCAGTGTTTTGCCTGTTCATTGCCCTGTACGTCAACAAACCAGGGACCCAACAAAAAACAATATCTTTATGTTTCAAAGATTCGGCGAACCAAAGGTGGATACGAAGAACCAGGGGGTGAGGGTTCAATTTTACGGATAGCCTGTAAAGCACTAAGGGGGTCTTTAAACGACCACAAATGGTGAACAGGCATAGATGCAAACGGATAATGCCACAAAAAATGGCATCAATTCAGCCGAAATATTAAGGGGAGGGAATAGATGCCCCGCAAGACGCTGTCCGGAAACACTGCGAATCCGACGCCGCCAGATGACTTTGAACCATCGGTGATACTGCGATGGCATGGGAATGAGAACGGAAATGGTCTAGAAAGAAAGA
>WNWK01033010.1:0-21474 GCA_009830355.1 Cherax destructor
AAAAACCTTAAGCTAAAAAAGAACTTAACGAAACCTTAAACAATTACGAAATGGTAGTGAAAGACGTCTTACCAGCATGACAAGGTCAAGCTGAACGAGCCCTTTACCAACAGGTTACATTACAAGGTCAAGCTGAACGAGACCTTACCAACAGGTTACATTACAAGATCAAAACTGGTGTTTTAAAAGACACTCTTTCCCCCTTATTGCATCTACCGTCATCGAAACTTAAGACGTCAGCACATTGCGACGCAGTGGACGATAGCGGAACTGACACCAATTGAGTAGTGTCTCAATACGTTATAAATAGTCCGGAAGAGTCAGTCGGGGGGGGATTCCTGTGATGGGGATATAGTGCTGGAGGTGATAGTCTTGTATATACTTTTGTTTAGTCTCTCTTACCTCGTCCTATAGGCGATGCTTTGAAATGATTCATGATCCCTTGACCCAAAGGAACTACACCTACCTTTCACAAGTTGCCAGATCAACCAGGCTGTGATGGATATGTGTGCAGCAGGCCCAAGCAGCAACAGCCTGGTTGACCAACAACCAGACGAGCCTGGCCCATGGCCAAGCTCCGAAAAAAAAAAAAAAACTCGAAACTCATAAAAGGTATATCAAAGGTTGGTTAAACTTGGATTAGCTCACATTTCCTAGGTGTAATTCCCTACGCATCGTTAAGCCTTTCCCATGATTGAAATATATCTACTTTTCTGAATAATCTGACGTAATTAAAAGCTTATCATAAGTGTGAAACTGGAAGCATATTTGTCTGGCAAGGTTGTTGCACTTTGTGAACATGCAAGATGACAGGTAAATCATACAAACATCTACTTACATTCATTATACACATTTACTTCAGTGAGTTGCTTAATAGTGTTTATTCTTGTAATATGTTTCCAGACCGGGCCGCGGGGGCCATGATTCTTGGAACCATTAAAACATATTATTGTCTTTAGTGGTAGAAGAACATTGTGGATTACCAGTGTGAAGCAGTACTTAACTGTGGATTACCAGTGTGAAGCAGTACTTAACTGTGGATTACCAGTGTGAAGCAGTACTTCACTGTGGATTACCAGTGTGAAGCAGTACTTCACTGTGGATTACCAGTGTGAAGCAGTACTTAACTGTTGATTACCAGTGTGAAGCAGTAATTCACTTTGGATTACCAGTGTGAAGCAGTACTTCACTGTGGATTACCAGTGTGAAGCAGTACTTCACTGTGGATTACCAGTGTGAAGCAGTACTTCACTGTGGATTACCAGTGTGAAGCAGTACTTCACTGTGGATTACCAGTGTGAAGCAGTAATTCACTGTGGATTACCAGTGTGAAGCAGTACTTCACTGTGGATTACCAGTGTGAAGCAGTACTTCACTGTGGATTACCAGTGTGAAGCAGTACTTCACTGTGGATTACCAGTGTGAAGCAGTACTTCACTGTGGATTACCAGTGTGAAGCAGTACTTCACTGTGGATTACCAGTGTGAAGCAGTACTTCACTGTGGATTACCAGTGTGAAGCAGTACTTCACTGTGGATTACCAGTGTGAAGCAGTACTTAACTGTGGATTACCAGTGTGAAGCAGTACTTCACTGTGGATTACCAGTGTGAAGCAGTACTTCACTGTGGATTACCAGTGTGAAGCAGTACTTAACTGTGGATTACCAGTGTGAAGCAGTACTTCACTGTGGATTACCAGTGTGAAGCAGTACTTAACTGTGGATTACCAGTGTGAAGCAGTACTTAACTGTTGATTACCAGTGTGAAGCAGTAATTCACTTTGGATTACCAGTGTGAAGCAGTACTTCACTGTGGATTACCAGTGTGAAGCAGTACTTCACTGTGGATTACCAGTGTGAAGCAGTACTTCACTGTGGATTACCAGTGTGAAGCAGTACTTAACTGTGGATTACCAGTGTGAAGCAGTACTTAACTGTGGATTACCAGTGTGAAGCAGTACTTAACTGTGGATTACCAGTGTGAAGCAGTACTTCACTGTGGATTACCAGTGTGAAGCAGTACTTCACTGTGGATTACCAGTGTGAAGCAGTACTTCACTGTGGATTACCAGTGTGAAGCAGTACTTCACTTGGATTACCAGTGTGAAGCAGTACTTCACTGTGGATTACCAGTGTGAAGCAGTACTTCACTGGATTACCAGTGTGAAGCAGTACTTAACTTGGTTCGTGTGAAGCAGTACTTAACTGTGGATTACCAGTGTGAAGCAGTACTTAACTGTGGATTACCAGTGTGAAGCAGTACTTAACTGTGGATTACCAGTGTGAAAACAGTACTTAACACCTTGCACTAAAACACAAGTTGTTACCTTAAAATGTATTTCAATTGTGACTTAGTCTACACTGAGAAATGTGTATGTATATACGCTAAACAATGGGTATGTATATACCTAAACAAAGTGTATCTATATACGCTAAACATTGTGTATCTATAACATTAAACAAGGTGTATCTATACGCTAAACAAAGTGTATCTATA
Organism: Cherax destructor; assembly: GCA_009830355.1. Taxonomy (NCBI): domain Eukaryota; kingdom Metazoa; phylum Arthropoda; class Malacostraca; order Decapoda; family Parastacidae; genus Cherax; species Cherax destructor. Next base: position 2,497 of record WNWK01033010.1, read on the forward strand.
TACGTTAAACAAGGTGTATGATATACGCTAAACAAGGTGTATCTATATACGCTAAACATTGTGTATCTATATACATTAAACAAGGTGTATCTATATACGTTAAACATTGTGGATCTATATACATTAAACAAGGTGTATCTATATACGCTAAACAAGGTGTATCTATATACGCTAAACAAGTGTATCTTTTGCTAAACGGTGTATCTATATACGCTAAACAAGGTGTATCTATATACGCTAAACAAGGTGTATCAGTATACGCACCAAGAGATTTATATCTGTATATACACATTTAAAGGTGTGTTTTATTTATTTAGATATGATCGATGTTAGTGCACAGACGAACTGAAACCTGAACATCACTGTCAACCACTGCACACTCTGCCTCTGAAACTTCTCCCTACGAAAGCAAGTCTCGGCAGACAGTGCAAAATCCTAAAATAAAAAGCAGGGGTTAAATAAGTGCACAAAGAGATAACTTGTGTTAGTGAAAAAGAGACCAAGATTCAAACCCATTATGTCTTAACACAGTTCTCTCTAACCCTCTTGCTCTCCACCCATTCCCTCCTATACTTTCTTCTCAAATACTCATTGGTTCCCACATTCCCACAATGTAGCTATCATATAGAATTAGTACGCAGCACTGCGGGTGTTCCAGAATGTTGGGTGCGTGCGGCTGGCACCAACAGTCTTATTGATCAGGCCATCAACTAGAAGGCCAGGTCGAGTAGGGGTGGCTCCCAGAACTGACTACAGGTATCATACAGAATAGGGTAGCAGCATACTGTGGGTGTACCTAATGTGTTGAATATAAAAAAAAAATTGTGTGGTGTGTGTGCGTGCGTGTGCACTGTGTTAGTATCCTTGACCATACTGAGTGTCGTGAGCGTCTATTTTGTTCTTGGTTCTTCCAGTGATGTAAGATGTAGCATCTTTAGTCCTTCATGGCTCCGGGGACCCTTTCAAGGTTAAGATTCTTTTTTTTTTATATATATATATAAAATGTAGGTTAGGTTGGCGCATCGTACTGTGGGACTGATTTACCTATGTCTTGTACTGGATGAATTGGCTTGCAGACATGTATGAAGAAGTCACAAGTTTTATTGGGCAACATCTAGAACTTTATTAATTCATGACTTGATAAAGGGCTACACGGGGCGAAACGTTGTCCCGATGAAAGCATTTTATGCAACTTGTCATTGTCTTCACATTTACTGAATCTTAAATTGTTCGTTATAATTTCCCGGAAGTCCATTCTTGTGTTTGCTTACCTTGCATGTGTTACCTTGGTGTGTCTCAGAGATAGGCTTCATGCTGTATTTACCTCATATAACTTTTTAATGATTGTATAGTTTCCCTACACAGGTGACATTGTCTCTTGTCTAACTCCAGTCTTCTAACTTCTGTGTCGGTGTATGTGCTAACCGAGTTGCTCTTGTAGGAGTCGTATCAAAGCTCTTGGTTCCGTCCATAACTCTTACCGACCGGCATTACTAATTTCTGGCCTTCGGGACCTAATCATACTTTTCTGTGAAACTATACAATATTATGTATAGGTAACCTGCAGGTGTACTCCGTATGATGTGTACTTGCCTAGTTGGGTTTCTAGGTGTGGTTCAGCCTTAGTCCCCGCCTATCTCCTATTGACTGGCTCTACTAATTTATCTGATAGTGGTTATGGTATTATCTTTCCCAACCGTTCGGTCTCAGCCCAAGGTTCCTAGATTGAAAAAGAAAATACAGGATTGGAACTTTAAGAAACAAGCAGGAAAGTAAAGGTATATGTATACGAAATGTAAATAGAAGTTTATAAGAACAGCTTTTGCTATCTTACATGTTTACGAGAGGGAAAAGAAAGTATCAGTAATCCTGCTTGAGTGCAAACAAAATTAACAGGCCTTCCATTTCACATTGTTTTGACAGGAGGGTAGTACCTTCCTGAGTGCTGCTTCTACCAACCGTCTGTAATTATTTACCTGTCTGTCTGTAAGGTAGGTGTTGGTACAAGTGTGCAGGCTACTAGTTGTTGAAAGGTAGCGAGTACTGCAGCATATCTGATGCTCAGGTTGTGCAGTACGTGGTTGTCTGATGCTCAGGTTGTGCAGTACGTGGTTGTCTGATGCTCGGGGTTGTGCAGTACGTGGTTTGTCTGATGCTCAGGTTGTGCAGTACCTGGTTGTCTGATGCTCAGGTTATGCAGTACCTGGTTGTCTGATCCCCAGGTTGTGCAGTACCTGGTTGTCTGATGCTCAGGTTGTGCGTACGTTGTTGTCTGATGCTCAGGTTGTGCAGTACCTGGTTGTCTGATGCTCAGGTTGTCAGTACGTGGTTGTCTGATGCTCAGGTTGTGCAGTACCTGGTTGTCTGATGCTCAGGTTGTGCAGTACCTGGTTGTCTGATGCTTAGGTTGTGCAGTACCTGGTTGTCTGATGCTCAGGTTGTGCAGTACGTGGTTGTCTGATGCTCAGGTTGTGCGTACGTGGTTGTCTGATGCTCAGGTTGTGCAGTACGTGGTTGTCTGATGCTCAGGTTGTGCAGTACGTGGTTGTCTGATGCTCAGGTTTGTGCAGTACCTGGTTGTCTGATGCTCAGGTTGTGCAGTACCTGGTTGTCTGATGCTCAGGTTGTGCAGTACCTGGTTGTCTGATGCTCAGGTTGTGCAGTACCTGGTTGTCTGATGCTCAGGTTGTGCAGTACCTGGTTGTCTGATGCTCAGGTTGTGCAGTACCTGGTTGTCTGATGCTCAGGTTGTGCAGTACCTGGTTGTCTGATGCTCAGGTTGTGCAGTACCTGGTTGTCTGATGCTCAGGTTGTGCAGTACCTGGTTGTCTGATGCTCAGGTTGTGCAGACGTGGTTGCTGATGCTCAGGTTGTGCAGTACGTGGTTGTCTGATGCTCAGGTTGTCAGTACGTGGTTGTCTGATGCTCAGGTTGTGCAGTCCCTGGTTGTCTGAGGGGTTGCTCAGGGTTGTGCAGTACCTGGTTGTCTGATGCTCAGGTTGTGCAGTACCTGGTTGTCTGATGCTCAGGTTGTGCAGTACCTGGTTGTCTGATGCTCAGGTTGTGCAGTACCTGGTTGTCTGATGCTCAGGTTGTGCAGTACCTGGTTGTCTGATGCTCAGGTTGTGCAGTACCTGGTTGTCTGATGCTCAGGTTGTGCATTTTTACCTTGGGTTTTCTGACAGGTAAAGACTACTGTAACATGTGTCTGGTCTTCAAGTTGTTGGGTTCACTGGCTTCTTGGCCTCTGTAATCTAAATCGTGTAGGATACTGTTGTCGCTTAGATCAATTCCATTCTACACATCAGTGTCACTTTTTATGTCATCGCCCTAATTATCTCATTATCAGCATTATAATTAACATTTCCACTGCTCGCTTTAGTCATTACAAATATTTAATGATAATGGCAGGGTGTTGTTGAGAAACTTCGGGACTTGGGTAATTACACCCACTGAAAATAAGAGTTAATTACCTGGTAAACACGTAAAGCCATTTAATTATGAAGCCTCGTTATAATGTGCTATCATCAGCGTCTGAAATATTGCCGGAACAAAGGTGGGAGTTTTCCCAAGAGGAAACTATGCCAATCAATACATAAGACTGTGCTGGAGGACCAGGTTATTGTGATGGTTGTTGGTCATGCGGTCGCTAGTAGTAACATCCTTGTGCACCAGGCAGACAAGGACCCCAGTGTATTAAGTCACTTTGTGTGACGTTTTGGGGTTACCCTAGGTAATTTACATATATGATAATTTGTGTAACTATTGATTATGCAATAATCACGAACAAGCGATAAAAGATGCAAAGCAACCACGGGGAAGTTGAATGATAGCTCTAAGCCTTTCGTATGTTGATTGAAGCACGAAAGGTCTAGAGCTATGGTTTTTTTGCAAACCGTATTTATGTGTACCTGTATGTAAATAAAGTCATTAATAAAGTGTGGCATCAGTTGGGCTCCCAGGTATGACCACTCTCACTCCTATCATTGGCTTAATTGACTTGACCCCTTTAAAAGGTGAATTAAATATAGGAATCGTACTTAATTTTTATTCATATATGTAACTTTCTTTAACGTTTTCTTATTGAATTGTAGACGAGATAAGATGGTTAACTTAAATATCCGAAAGATATTGTGATGATACTGGCATGTACTGTGCACATTATGGGTCTGCAAGCATGGCTACCAACATGGATACTTCACAAACACATGCATTCCCGTAGTTGGGTTGGTAGTGCACTTTGCTCACACAGAGTGTCCGGAGTTCGATTCACGGTATGGGTGGACACCTACTGTCCCTGTTCACCTAGGAGTAAGTACGTACCTGAGTGTTAGCCGACTGGTGTGGGTCGCATACTGGGGACAAAATTAACCTAAATGTCCCGAAATGCTCTGCATAACAAGGGACTTTCTATATAGTGTGTCACTGATGTCATCCATGGTCTGTATAAATTGTATTATGTACTTGTAGAAATTATTATTATTATTATTATTATTAATATAGTAGATTCATTCTACTGTATGAGGATTTGTTAGTGGCTAATTAGCTACACACCTTCAAGATTGGGTATGGTAAGATTCAGGAGACCAGAAAGTAGTAAGTTCTGTTAGGAGCTAAGACTCGCCCCCCTCCCCCTTAACCCACAGCAAACACAAATAGTTGAGCACATACATATCTACTGACACGTGTTTACATTTTTTTGTTGAGTTCTTTTGTTTGTTCTTGGTCTCATAAAAGGATTTTCTTGACATATGAGAAGGGTGTTGCAATTGTTGAGATGGAGGCTGACAGCTGTGACAATGGTTGGAACCAGTGGTAGCCAGACGGGGGGACGAGTCCTTCAACTTTCTCAGCCACGCCCACTCCTCTACTAACAATAGTAATAATAAAATTAAGGACACTGCTTCTTTGTTTGGAACTATTATCATTTTTTGTGAGACAAGCGCGGTATCGCACGCACACGACCAGAGAGGAGAGGATGACGCTCCAAAATGGCTTAAATATTCCGCAATCGTATTATAAAAGTGGCTACTAGGGTTCAAAACTAATAAGTGCGAAGTAATAGGGGGGCTAGTGAAAGGACCGGACACGGAATACAGCCTCGGAAGAGACTGTACAAGGAGCAGGATCTGGAGTAACTATTACATAGGTTAATGCAAGCTTGTCAAAAGGGACTACATGGCGTTCTTTGCTAAATCTTTGAGTTTCCAGAATTTTCCTGCTTCCAGAGCCGGCGCTTGGCCAGACTCGTCTGGTACTTGCCTGTCAGTCAGGCTGTTTGCTGGCGATTCCCTGACCATATTGAAAGTAATCAAACTGTGTAAGAATTACCGGATCCCTTTAGAGTATTATGCACTTCATACGTTAGTCTCATCTTTAAATTTCCAAAATATATATATATATATATATATATATATATATATATATATATATATATATATATATATATATATATATATATATATATATGTAGTGCCGAATTTATAAAATTAGTCAATTAGCAAGAACTCGTTTAAAATTAAGTCCTCTCTAAAGTTTTCTCTTACATGTTAAAAGAAATATTTTTTAATTTATGTTAATGTAAAAATTAATAATTTTGAACCAGAAGAACCTTAGGAAACTTACCTAACCCTATTATAACAAGCGCAATTTAATTTAGTCTAATACAACTAAATATATTTTAGATAAGTTTATAATAATTTAATAATAAACAAACACAATGAAATGTATTTTTTCGTTAGGTTCAGAATGATTTTGGGAATTATTGCATACACAAATTTTCGCTTGCCTTATTCGGCAAGACGAGCGTTGCTATTTAAGCCAAAATTGCAAGTTTTACCTATTCGACACACACACAATAATATATATATACACATTCCATACATATTCATATATACACACATTAAAATAATTCGAAGCTTGTAGTGAGATTGATACCGGAAATGAGTGAGAGGCCTTGACTGTGATAGACTGAAGGAACTCAAATATCACTAAAAAATGAGAATCAGAGGGGACGAACAACAATTATTGAGAGGATAGTAGAGAATGGATAGTGACAAGCTGTTTGAGATACTTGAAGTTATCTGAACAGGATTTCTGGGATCACCACCGCCTCTTTCTTAACGGTATTAGTCTGGATCACACTTCTAGTGCCATTGAAGTCATCCTGGCGGAACGCTGGTTTAAATTCATGTTATTCATACCGTCTTCCTAGAATATTTCAGTAAGGTCATCATTTACTTGATCCGGGTTAATTCATTTATTATTGAAGTTGAATTTGTTGAGTATCCTCATAGTGTTTGTGTTGTTGCTCAAGACCAGTGTTTTATGAAGGTCTGAACTTCATTTAGGGTTTTGCTGTATTCGATACTCGTCATATTCAGCACTAGATCCTCATTTTATAAATTTAAGGTCAAGAATATTTTCTAGTCTTATCTGTCCTCTTTTGGTGGCTTAAGTTGTATTCATCAGTTTAAATTAGTTTGTAGAAGACTGTTCTTTCGTACTGTCTTGGATTTTCTATTGGTACAGCATTTGTTACATTCTTCCATTTTTACAAGTGTTAAATTGAAATCACTAAGCAAGAGAATGTAGTGGCTTTTTTTGCAAGATTCACCAGATGGTATTCGATTTTTAAAACCTGCTCTTCGAACTGCTGGGAAAATATAACAGTTGGTTCATCGTGCGTACCCGTGCCAGTTGTAGAGACGAGTGTTGGTGGGGGTATTTGTCAGTGGTTCTGGGGATTATCTTCGGCAAAAAAGAGAACTGTGCCACGTAGTATATTGAATCTTATTGGGGGGTTCGCTATCCTACTGCACTTGAGGTGATGTAGTTTTTTTCAAAGTTTGTATTACAAAAACCTCATTTGAAGCTGCTGTCCCAGCCTTCAGATAATGATAATAGTAATGGTGTAATAATAGTGATGATGGTGGCAGTGGGGTATTATTGGCAGCTAGTTAGATAAGCCAGGGGGAAATTTTTTGTTTTTTTCGGCCCAGTTTCAGGGTAAAAAGGGGGAAAAGGGTGTTAGGACTCAGAGGTCGGGAACCGGGGTAAATTACCCCAAAAAAAAGGAAAAAAATGAAAATCTCGGGGTAATGAAGGTTGGTAGGTATAATGTTTGTGGGGAAACAGGACTATTTTTTCCCCTGACGCGGGTCTGGGTCATACGATGACCCACAGCGGGGATTTTTGGTAATGGCTCAATAAACATAAAAAATTGAACAAAAATTATTATTTAATCGAGGCAAATTATAAAAGGGAATTTTTTTCAAAAAAAAAATTTTTTTAGTTTCTTAAAAAAATTAAAAAATTAATTTGTAGGGACCATTTCTTAAGTTGGCAATAATGTAAACGGAAGAACAAAAAGGCACAATCCGTGACTGGAATAATACACAAATAACCCACGACGTTTCGTACCGAAATGTCGAAATGCTTCTCTGCCATGTGCGGGTTATTTGTTTAATGAAAAAGGGGGAAAAGTGCAGCGACCGGAAACCCCAACAGTATAAACCCATTGACTGGGAGCCGCGCCACAACCACGTCCCATTCCCCACACCAGTGACCTAGTGTCCTATCTCACTATCAATAATACTCTCTTCTCGCACTCAAAATAAGTGTATTGTTTTGTTAGTAGGTTTACGACTTTGACCACCAAGGTAAGGTAGTTTTTTGTGATTTGTCATAACTATTAGGAGTGTACAATGTAATATTAGAATTTGATTCCTTTTTATAGATATTTAAAAGTTCTCATGTAATATAAATGTTTGGTGGTTTTTTTTATATTTTCTGATTCCGTTTTGTATCGGTGTTTATGAATAACAATGTTGAAGTTATATTATGCTAAGATCGTATTATCCATCTTTTTTTCAATAATTTTTACTTTTACCCTTCCCGATGGCATCAAATAAGAAAAGGGCAAACCAGGAAGAGTTCTTCAATTATTACTTCACAGAAATAGATTTTAATGCTTTTTGTTTTTTCCAGATTCTGTGGACTTTCAAGTCTAGTGCGTAATTTCCCTGTACATAATTTTTTTTGGGGGGGATACCCAAAAAGTTCGCAACCTCTGTGCAGTTAGGTAAACACGTGATGCGGGCAAACACCATACATAGTTTTAAGGAAAAGGTATGAGGGGATTATCAAGTTTAGGAATTTTAACAAAAGCTTAGATTCGACCCCAATCTCAGCTAAGTAAACACACGGAGAAAACCGGGAAAAATTGTTCTGCTGGTCGTATGGTTCAGTGGGGTTTTGGGGGGAAACTAGGAAAACAGCCTGGTTGACCAGGCCGGGCTACAAAGGGCACAAAAGCCCTGGAAACCTTTCCCCGGCGTCACAGGAACACACACACACACACCTCTCTCTCTCTCTCTCTCTCTCTCTTCTTCTTCCTTCTCTCTCTCTCTCTCTCTCTCTCTCCCTTCCCCCGCCCCTGCAACAAGGTATTTTCAATAATGGCTATAAAATTGATGTATGAAAAAAATTTTAATATGAAGGTCAGACTTGTCTGTTCTGGGTGGTGAAAGAGAGAGAGAAAAAGAAGAAAGTTTAAAATGGTCGTTCACTTGGACATGAAGGTTGTGCATCCGGATGGAATGACAACTCTCCCCTCCCCGGGGGTTCAATGATCACTCGGGGGTTTGTCCGCCTGCAGATGCCTAAATCAACTGATCTAAAGTACCATGCTTCCTCTTTTGGTGCATTACGTCTCCGTGAACATGTTTCTGCTTTTTTATACACAGTTATTTCCTCGATTGATTTCAGTGTTATTTGTAGAGATCCTCTCAATATTATTTTCCGAACCCAGTTTATAAATTGGTTTCAGAAAATTGAGCGTGATACAACCGCGCGCGATCTGTTTTATTGTTCTTTTTATTATTCTCTTTTACCTCGTTTTTTAAATTTAATTTTGGGTGTAGTGAATGTAAGGAGAAGAGAGGCAGTCAGTGACTACCTCTTAGTGTTTATCAGGATCATCGCTGCCCGGTCTTGCATCACGTCTCCTAAATTGAGAAGATTGGCGGACTGAACTCATCCAGGCTGGGGGGACTGGTTACCTCAAACTCCTCCTCATATTCCACCCTCTTCTCTGTATTGACGGGAGAAATCACCGGCTGGTAAAACGTTTTCTCCGTAAAGATTCTCAAGTGTTGCACAAGTGTCATATTCTTCAGAAAAACTATAAAGGAATAAGAAGTATAAGAAACACTGTGGGAAGTAAATATACGTATGATCAGTTATTGATTCTGGGATTATCTTGCCCACGGCCAAGTCTCAGACCAAGCCTCCCGGTTTGGCAAGGAAATATTACAGGATTCAGAACTATTGGGAAACACAGAGGAAAGTCGAGGTATGTGTATCCTGAATGTAAGTACAAGTTTGTGTAAGATTTACGTTTCCGCCTAAGTGTTCGAGACAGAAGGCAAAGACTAGCAACCCTGTATGTAAGAGTGCAAAACCTTTAACGGCCTTCAGTTTCCCACTCATGAGATTGATAGTTGGTATGTGCATGCAACATTATCTGCGTGACTTTACGTTTGACTCTTCTTACCTCACAAACTCAGTTTCTCACCACTGGCAAATATTCCATTTGTCATTGTGACCTCGGGTAAAATGGTTGGTGTGTGACCCAATATTTTCTAGCGTGGTGTGGCACTTTCTCAGTCAGGTGTGCTGGTGCCAGTCAGTTTCATTGGCATCTGCATGCCACTAGTCCAATTTTGAGGAATCGTGAGGTACTTACATTGTAATATGAATGGCACTGTAATAAAAGTTGTTTTCACTAGCACTAACAGCTTAGTTGATCCCGGTGACTAGCAGGGGTACAGACTCGGGCTGAGCTGCAAGCTTGGAACTCTCATACTGGTCACAGGTGTATGACTCGGGTGATCGGGTACAGAGGTCATTTACGCCCGCATATAGCCAATAAAACTCAGACTCCTAAATATGACTCGCTGGAGCGGAGATATATGATAAAATATACGTGGAGAGTACTTAAGGATTTAGTCCCAAATCTGCACTGCCATAACATCTGGACTAGAGATATGAGATGTGTAAATAAACAGTGAAAAGCAGGAAACAGCGGCATAATAAAAAAAAAAAAATTGTATCGACATCCGTGGCCCCATACCCCATTTAACAACTTACCATAAAATATAAGAAACACTGTTGGGACAAGTGTAAAAGTCTTCAAAGGAATACTGGATAAAATTCCACCAAGTGTCACATGAACCAGGCTATAATATAGGGTCAGTGGGCCACCGGCAGCAGCAACCGCCTGGTTGACCAGGCAAGCACCAACAAGCCTAGTGAAGGACCAGGCTACGGGAGTAGAAAAACCTTGGAAACTCATGAAAGGTAAAGATATAACACAACCACTGGCCAGTACACACTTATCTTACTTTTCTGTATTTCTTGATCTAGCTTTTATTAAGTAGCTTTTTTTTTATTTCGTGGCTACTCCTCATAGCTCTTGTCTTGCCACTTTAGTGATTCCTAGCCTCCAGGGCCCCGTCACACCCACTCTTCAAACTGTGTAATAGTAGGTCTGGTAGGTAACTATAGTTAACTCTGTAGATAAAGGTTTGGGGAACCGACAAAATTGATAAATTAGACACGTGTGCAACACTTGGGTATCTTCATTGAGGAAACGTTTCGCCACACAGTGGCTTTTTCTTTGTATTGGACTGATGAAGGCCACTGTGTGGCGAAAACGTTTCCCCAATCAAGACAAGTGTTGCATGTGTGTCTAATTTATCAATAGTTAAGTGTTTGGGAGTTGCACTCTGGTCGTCAGCGGTCACAGTCCGTGTGTTTGGGAGTGGCACTTTTTGGTCCTCAGCGGGCACAGTCCGTGTGTTTGGGAGTTGCACTCTGGTCCTCAGCGGGCACAGTTCGTGTTTGGGAGTTGCACTCTGGTCCTCAGCGGTCACAGTTCGTGTTTGGGAGTTGCACTCTGGTCCTCAGCGGTCACAGTTCGTGTTTGGGAGTTGCACTCTGGTCCTCAGTAGTCACAGTCCGGGGTTTGGGAGTTGCACTCTGGTCGTCAGCGGTCACAGTCCGTGTGTTTGGGAGTGGCACTCTGGTCCTCAGCGGTCACAGTCCGTGTGTTTGGGAGTGGCACTCTGGTCGTCAGCGGTCACAGTCCGTGTGTTTGGGAGTTGCACTCTGGTCGTCAGCGGTCACAGTCCGTGTTTGGGAGTTGCACTCTGGTCCTCAGCGGTCACAGTTCGTGTTTGGGAGTTGCACTCTGGTCCTCAGTAGTCACAGTCCGTGTGTTTGGGAGTTGCACTCTGGTCGTCAGCGGTCACAGTCCGTGTGTTTGGGAGTTGCACTCTGGTCCTCAGTGGTCACAGTCCGTGTGTTTGGGAGTTGCACTCTGGTCCTCAGTGGTCACAGTCCGTGTGTTTGGGAGTGCACTCTGGTCCTCAGTGGTCACAGTCCGTGTGTTTGGGAGTTGACTCTGGTCCTCAGTGGTCACAGTCCGTGTGTTTGGGAGTTGCACTCGGGTCCTCAGTGGTCACAGTCCGTGTGTTTGGGAGTTGCCTTGGTCCTCAGTGGTCACAGTCCGTGTGTTTGGGAGTTGCACTCTGGTCCTCAGTGGTCACATTTTTGTGTTTGGGAGTGGCACTCGGGTCGTCAGGGTCACCCCTGGCTCCGGGGTGTACGCTGATCTAGGGTAACAAGCAAATGCAGTGGGTCGGCGGGTGAAATCGCCCATGTTTGTAGGGGAAAGAAAGTTTGACTTAATACGTGACTTGTGCTAAAGTGAAACTAATTGTCGTCGAGTTAGTGGTAGGTGTAGTCCCCCCGTTGTTTGAGGGGGTTACACTGCTCCTGCCCCAACGATTGATGTTCTAATTTTTTCTTGAAAGTTGCATATCGTTTCCCATAAATAATCATAGGTTATTTGGACGACGTTTGATTTTTTCGGGATCTTTTTCAAGTCACTACAAGCAGGGAAGCAGAAAGGTTTTGGCCTTCTCTGTTTTTTCTCGCTTAGTTATATTTCCAAAATCTGGGATGGGCGAAACGTCATTTTTTTTCTCCTAAGTGCTAAGTTTTGGAATTTCTTCTGTAAATTTCGTAATTATCAATTTTTTATAGGGGCGTCCCAAAATTCGATAACGGCGGGTGTCGGCAATTTGCCCTGTGGCCTAAATGGAGTATTGGTACCGGAAAAATTTTGGTATCGCCCACCCCTCCGATGTCATCACTAAAGTGGCAGTGACCTCCACTTGTTTTAAGCACTGTCTTGAAAATGCTACTAAGAATCAACGTGAAAATTAGTCGTGTATGCCGTATAGTCGTGTATGCCGTATGTCAGTTTATGCAGTATAGTCAGTTTATGCAGTAAGTATTTATACAATATGAATTTTCAGTCTTACCCCCCCTAACGGTAGATTTAATTAAATATTATTTTAGGGTGTGTATTTTTTTTTTTCCACAAAAAAGGCTTAAAAAATGTGTGCGGGGTGCGTGTGCGCCTTAAGATTAGGTGCCCCAGTACTCCCTGTACAGGCTTTGAAACTACCAAGGTTCTAACTCCCACTGCGCAACTCTTCAACAATTCCTTGAGGACCAAAAGGGCCGATCAATAGGCTGTTACTGCTGGCGTACGCAGACCCAAAGAACGAACAACAGAGCTTGTCAGGAAATTGTCCAGGTCCTTCTTTTAAAACTCAAAAGTTGACACACACACCCCCTCTCTCTCCCCCCTCTCTCTCTCTCTCTCTCTCTCCTCTCTCTCTCTCTCTCTCTCTCTCTCTCTCTCTCTCTCTCTCTCTCTCTCTCTCTCTCTCCCGGGGATATCTTTCGATAATTTTTATTTCATCTGGAAAAATTTTTATAATATTTTAATAAAAAATATTTCGTGCATGATTTTTTAAAAAAAAATTTGTATGCTCTTGTTATGAATTTTTAAATATTTCATACACGTATTTTTCGGGGGAAAAAAATTGTAATTTGTGGGCCATTTATCAGTGTTGGTTCCGTGCAGCATAAAGTACCAGAGGATATCACACACTGTGGGAAAAAGTGTACAAGTCTTCAGGAGAAAACTGGACAAGTATCTTCCCAGGTGCCAGATCAACAGGCTGTGATGGATGTGGGGCAGCAGGCCTCCAACAGCAACAGCCTGTTGACTAGGCTAGCACCAGGCGAGCCTGGTGCTAGCCGAAGTGTCACACAACGTGTGACAGAATGTCACACAACGGTGGAACACGAATGTCACACAACGTGTGGAACACGAAGTGTCACCAACGTGTGGAACACGAAGTGTCACACAACGTGGAACACGAAGTGTCACACAACGTGTGGAACACGAAGTGTCACACAACGTGTGGAACACGAGTGTCACCAACGTGTGGAAACGAAGTGTCCACAACGGTGGGCACAAGTGTCACACAACGTGTGGAACACAAATGTCACCAACGTGTGGGCACGAAGTGTCACCCAAATAATGGAACACAGTGAACACTCGCTCCTCACCTCACCACTGTTAACATTCACAAGTGTAAGCTGGTAATGCCTAGCTAGCATCAACAGTTTGAATGATCAGGCCATCAACAGTGTAGGCGTGGGCGAGGACCTGGAGGGTCCAACTGGCCTGGTTCTTGACCTTCATGCTTCCATAATGGTAAGTAAGACACTATGTAACACTTAGGCATTTTATTCCGAAACGTTTCGCCTACATAATAGGCGTCTTCAGTCGAGTACAGGGAGACAGCACAAGCAGTGCAGATGTATAGACGATGTAATCAGTCCCTCACTCTTGAAAGACTTAGTTTTGAGGTTATCAGTCCCTCAGCCTGGATAACTAAAATGCTGCCTCTTCATACTCGACTGAAAAGACTATTGCGTAAAGGAAACGTTTCGGGGAAAAAAGAAATCTAACTTTTGCACATGTGGCTTATCAACTTGTCGGTATTGTATACCATTATCAATTGATAATAATGAACAGTTTAGCACCAAATGGTGATGTTTGTTGTGGTAATAGATTTCTTTGCACCAAGAGATCCTCCACTTAGGGTCAAAATGCCTGACAGACAAATTAGTCACTGTGAAACCAGTTTTCTATGGGGTAGGTTTTAAGACAGGAAACTTTGGGGTATAAATCAATCTTCCTCTGAACCTCAGACAACAATATTTTGATGACAACCGTTTCCCTTTTCGGTATGGAAGAATGGAGGGAAAAAGTGTGTAACAGGTACAAGATAAACTCTCACATACAAGACCTGGGGTAATGATGTTGGAAGATATTCATTCAAGGATGACGACATTGTTTTATTGTTACAGCAAGGGAAAATATTGGCGGGATAACTATAAGTTTTAAGCCAGTGATGTTAATTTTTCAAGCCATTCTCTCCCCAGGCGGGAATATTGTTTTATGCTAAGAGCTTCCTTCAAGGAGGCGAGATTGCTAAGAAAGAAAACATCGGAGAACTTTCCCCAGTCCGTATACATTAAATCAAACATCTAAAAAAGGAATATTTGGAAACCCCTTTAAGAAAATTTCCCTTTGGGAAAGCAATTTTTAAAAATTTCTCTTTTTTTTCGAGTTTTTACATAATAAACAAACGGATCTTTAGGAATAATTCTTTTCAAACAGTTTTTTTAGCGCATGTATAGCCACTGTGTTGGGGGTGAGTGTGTACCCCTATATGTACCCCCTTTGTTTTTTGTAGTGACTGGTTTCCGGGGCGCGATCATGTATTTTTTGAGACTATTATGATTGTTTTCCCATCTCTTCATCCAGTGTGCGGAGGTTGCGCGCGGGTGTGTGTGTCAGTGGGGCGTGGTTGTATGTGTTTTGGGGTTTTTTTAAATGGGATAAGGGGGGGGTAGAGGGTGTGATCAATGGAACTCCACCACCGCCACCGCCTGTACTGGGTGGAAGGGGCTCTGCCTCACCTTGTTATATTTGTTTTGTTTTTTTTTATATATAGAAATATGAACATTTACATATCAAAAAATTTCCCTCCTTTCCCCCAAAATAGGTCGGGGGGGTTAGCATCGAGCAGGCATTACCTCACTAGATCGCCAAAGGTCCTGGAACAAGGTGGTTTGCTTTTGGGGTTCTTGGTTTTCTTACAAGTTTTTGTGTAACTTTCCCCCAAGTGTGACGGCTTGAAGCCGGCTCGCCCTGATGCTAGGTCGTTTCTCCCAGGTGGCAACGTCCACGGACCTGAGTGTGTAACAAAAAAAAGAGATACTCATTTTTGCTCTTAATAGTGGAAGAAATTTTCCCCTTTTTTATCAACATTTGCTGTTTCTTAAAAGCCAATGACTTGTTAGTAGGTATAAGGCAGCAATAGACATCATTAGGGGAAGGGAGGGGGCCCTGTTATATTTTGGCATTTTGCCAAAAAGGGGGGTTGGAAAAGAATGGGTCCAGAGGATTGGTATAAATTTCTGGCTGGACAAACACTGTAAGGATAATGCAGTCCCATTCATTAACAACTGGGACCCTTTTTTAAAAGGGAAATGACATGTATCCCAAAGGGATGGGGTTCACTTATCCAGGGCAGGTGTAAATTTCCTCAGCTCAGTTGAGGATGTTGGGTTTTAAAAACTGGGATTAGTTAGAGGTAGGGGGAAATGGTAAAAATGAGGGCCCAAAAATATTGATTCGGGTTTTGATATCATAAATCATAACAATAAAGTAATCGAGTGACACGGGGTAATGATAGTAACAGAAATTGTGTAAAAAAAAAGGAAAAAGGTTCACAAGAAGATACATATCAAGGGTTTTAACAAACTGTCGAAGCGCCAGAAAAAAAAATTAACTTGAATTACGTTTGGTAGCATGTGCGGGGAACTTTGATGTCATTGAATAACTGAAACATGGTATAAAAGAGTCGGGATATGATTGTTGAGTGTCATATTCGGGGGTTTAAGTTGTTCCATGTGGGATAGATATAATGGGAAAGGGGGGAGTTGCATTTTTAAAAGAAAAAATAAATTGTTGCATAAAAACAGGAAAAAAAAATTAGATGGATCATTAACAGAATCTTTTTGGGTGATTTTTAAAAGGTCAAGAAAAATTTGATTCTAGGTGTAATATACCGACCCCCAGGTTTTGGATCAGATAGAGGGAGATTTCCTTTGGGCCCGAAATTGTTAGGGCTTCTAGGCACAATAACGTAGTGTTAGTGGGGGATTTTAACTTTAAAATTATTGGACTTTTTTGCCCGGTAATCTGGAGTCCAGTGACTTTATGGAAGTATTTCCCGGGGACTGTTTTTTTAAACAGTGTGTGCCCGGAGCCACAAAGGGGGTAATAATTTCCCTCGACCTAGTCTTGTCAAATAAAGAAACTTTTGTAAATAATCGGGAAAAGATCACTGAAGAGCTTGGACCCAGTGACCAAATCCTTACTTTTAATATTACATGGGAGTACGAGAATAGGGAAACGGTAAAAGTTCCTGATTTTCGTTCTGCCGATTATATTGGTTTTTGGGGAACCCCTTTGTCAAACTCGATTTAAAATTTTACCCAACAAGAGGGGGGACTGCGTTTATGATTTGTTTCTTAATAATGTAAAAGGGCACAGAGTATGTTTTTTTTCCCAGAGAAATTTAGGTCAAAAAAAACGATCCCAAATGGTTTAAAAGGGGGCAAAAACTTTTTATTGGGGGAAAAAAAAGGGGAATTTATAGGCCATCAAAAGAGGAGTTTTAACCCTTATTGACCAATATGTTAGTTAAAAAGAAAGAAAAAAGGGGATTAGAAAGGCTAAACGTGCCCATGAGATTAAGGTTGCTAATGAATAAAAGACTAATAAAAAAGGGTTCTTTCGGAACAGGACGAAGGTGAGGGAAAAGGTAGGCCCCTCTGAAAATTGGGAATGGACAGCTGACGGATAACAAAATTTTGAAATGTTTTTTATTTAATAAATTTTTTTTTGTCAGTCTTTACAAAAGAAAGAAAAAGGGTTCCCGAAATTTAAAATTATTCGGCCGAAGAATTCTTAACTAATATTACTTCTGAGGGACATGGTTATCAAACAGATAGATAAAAAGAAGCAAAATAAGCCCCGGGGGCCCCCCGGTTGTTTTTAGGGTACTTAAAGAATGCAAAAATGGAACTTAGTCAGCCAAACCAAAGTGTTTAATACGTCCATCCTAACTGGTGTTGGCCCGAGATGTGGGAAAATAGCTAATGTAGTTCCATATTCAAATCAGGGGATAAGTCCATTCCATCAAATTCCGTCCAATAAAACCCCATCTATAAATAGGGAAATTATTAAATAATTATAGCTGATATTATCGAAGTCACCTTGAAAAAACATAATTTGATTAATGAATCTCAGCATGGGTTTACGAAAAGGGCGTTTCCGCCCCGGAAAAAAATTTACTGACGTTTTTTTAATAAAACATTTGAGGCAGTAGACAGTGATAAAATATGATATAGTTTACTTGGATTTCAAAAGGGGCCCCTTGATAGAGTACCTCACAAGAGACTCTTTTAAAAAAGGTGGCAGCTCATGGTATAGGAGGTAAAGTTTAGCATGGATGAGGCAAGGGTTTTCCAATAGAAAGCAGAGAGTTTCCATTAATGGGGTCAAATCTGAATGGGGGTTTGTCACTTTGGGGTTCCACAAGGATTTAGTTTTGGGCCCATTGTTGTTCATAATTTACATTAATGACCTTGATGAAGGAATTGCAAGTGACATGAGTAAATTTGTTGGGTGATACAAAAATAGGGCCTTTAAAACATTCTGAGGAGGATAAAAAAGTGAACTCCCGGGGATTTGGATAAAAATTTAAAGTCTTGGTCTGAAAAGTGGCAGATGAAGTTCCCTTTGGGCAAGGGGAAGGTGCTTGTCGTTTAAAAGAAAAAAATCCCTGAATTTATAAACTAGGGGAAGTTGAGCTTGATCCACAGAATGTGAAAAGACTTGGGGGTCATGGAAAAGGGAAAACTAAAGCCAAGACAACAGTGCCCAAGGGGGGTCAATAAGGGTTAAAAATTACTAGGAATTTTTTTCAAAAATATAAGCAACCCGAAGTCCAAAAGGGGTTTTTTTTACACTCATACATCACTAGTGAGACCCATTTGGGTTGAGCTCAGTTTTGGTCTCCTTAATACAGGGGTGGATATAGATTCATTGGGGGAACATACAAAGAAGAATGACTAAAATGATTTACAGTATAAGAAATCTCCCGTATGAAGATAGACTTAGAGGTTGAATTCCACTCTCTGGAGAGACGAAGGGGGGGAGATATCATCGAGGTGTAAAAGGATGATGGGATAAAAAAAGGAGATATTAATAAAAAAACTGGGGAAGAACCCAAATAAAACAGTAACCCATTTAAAATTG
This sequence comes from Cherax destructor, assembly GCA_009830355.1. Lineage (NCBI taxonomy): Eukaryota > Metazoa > Arthropoda > Malacostraca > Decapoda > Parastacidae > Cherax > Cherax destructor. The sequence continues at coordinate 20,825 of WNWK01033010.1, forward strand.
GGTAAATTTAGATTTAGAAAAAGGGCATAGGCAAGTACTGGTTTTTTTGAACAGAGTTGTAGATGCGTGGAACAATCTTCCAGTACTGTGGGTGGGGGCTAGGACCTTGGGTGGTTTTAAAAAAAGATTGGACAAAATATGAGTGGAGGGGCTGGGTTTTATTTTGTCGTAAAATAAGGGGAAAAAATTTTTAGGGTAGTGGTGGTTTTGATAAGGACCCCCGTAAGGGCCAGAGGCCTTCTGCAGTGTTCCCCCCATTTTATGTTCTTAATTTGACGGGACTTATTAAGGGTGTGGTTCCAGAATGTGAAAAACACCTTTGGATAGTTTTATTTGGTTTGAAACTATGATTTATATACTGTGGGAGTGTATTGGTCACGACGGGGGAACTTTAAATGTTAATGATGTTCAAAACTGAATATTTAAAACTCTTTTTCAAACTAGTGCTTTATAAATAATTTATCTCTCAAACCATACCCAGGTGGGGTTAGAACCCTGATCAGAGAGTCTCAAAACTCCAGACCGTCGCGTTAGCCACTGGGCCAGCTAGCTTCAATAAGATTCATCCAACTAGGTATATTTCTACACCATAGGAAGGTTAGCATAGGCAAACCACCCTCTCTACAAACACATCTGACATTTATACAGAT
>WNWK01033011.1:0-21474 GCA_009830355.1 Cherax destructor
ACAAGAGAAAACAAACGTTACTCATCAAACCTAACGAGCCTGATAAGAAGGTCAAAAAAATTGTACTATGAGAATAGATTACATAACTTAAAAGGTGATATAAAAAAGACCTGGAAAACCCTATCTGAAATTCTAGGAACTAAAAAAATATCCACAAACAGAACAATCAAGTTAACAAAACCAGATGAACCCCTACTCCCACCTATTGAAACAGCAAACAAACTCAATGATTTCTTCTCCACCATAGGAAAAAAGCTGGCAAGCAAAATCCCAAGTTCAAACACTCCACCTAACGACTATCTCACTGGCACCTATCCGAACACACTATTCCTAGCCCCGACCAACCCATTAGAAGTTTCACTTATAATCAACACAAGGCAGGTGACCTAAATAACTTACCACCTTTTATATACAAAAAAGCCTCACAAGTTCTCTCACCAATTATTGCAATACTCTTTAACAAATCCATCGATACTCAAAATAGCGAGGGTTACCCCCATACACAAAGGAGGAGATCAAACAGACCTGAATAACTACAGGCCAATATCTAACTTACCCCTTCTCTCCAAAATCTTTGAAAAATTAATTCATAGACAAATATATTCCTACCTCACCTCCCACAACATACTCAACCACTGCCAATTTGGATTCAGGCCTAATAAAAATACAAATGATGCCATTATACACATGCTAGAAATAATTTACACCGCTCTTGAGAAAAAAGAAATCCCATTGGGAATCTTCATTGATTAACGTAAAGCTTTTGACACAGTTGACCATGATCTGTTACACCTAAAATTATCACTATGGTATAAGAGGGCACTCCCTCAACTACCTAAAATCATACCTTAGCAGCAGAAACCAATATGTGTACACAAATGGAGCTAGCTCTATCGTGCAAACTATTACAGTAGGTGTCCCACAGGGAAGTGTTCTTGGCCAACTTCTCTTTCTCATTTACATTAACGACCTACCAAATGCATCTCAACTACTCAAACCCATACTATTTGCAGATGACACTACATACATTATCTCTCACCCAAGCCCAGACATATCTACCTGGATGATGACTAACAAATTTACTCTCAATATTGATAAAACCTATTTCATTCAGTTTGGGAACAGAGCTACAAATGTACCACTTAACATAATGATAAACGGGTCCCCTATCACAAAACTCACAGAGGGAAAATTCTTAGGAATCCATCTTGACAGTGGCCTAAAATTTCAGACACATATACAACAAATTTCAAAGAAAGTCTCAAAGACGGTGGGAATACTATACAAGATACAGTACTATGTTCCACAACCAGCTCTCCTTACCCTATATCACTCACTCATTTACCCCTACCTTACCTATGGAATCTGCGCATGGGGCTCAACATCAATAACTCATCTCAGACCATTAACCCTTTGACTGTTTCGGACGTATATATACATCTTACGAGCCAATGTTTCGGACGTATTTATACGCCTAAATTCTAGCGGCTTCAAATGAAGCGGGAGAAAGCTGATAGGCCTACATATGAGAGAATGGGTCTGCGTGGTGGGTGTGCGCAGTATGAAAAAAATCCGGGACTCAGTGGTGCATTGTGGGAGCGCCATGTTTGTAGTCCTTGTTCACGATGCCAGGCGGTAAGAAGTACCTCACTCCCCGGCGAATTGGAGGCCTTCTCTTCCGAAGTGATAGTTCTAACAGCGATGGACGTGCCAGTGAAAGTGAATTCCATGGTTTTCAAAAGGGTGTGACCGAAAGCAGTGCCCAGGATAACATAATTAGTGATGAAAACCCAGATGACCCACAACCGTCCACATCTGGTGCTGGGGCGTCTCATTCACGTTCACCTGTACCAGAACGAAAGAGGAAACTATTTCAACGTGTAGAAGACTCTGATGTGAGCAGTGTAAGTGATGATGACAGTGATTTCAAAGCTATTGAAAGCAGTTCTAGTGGCGACAGTGAGGGAGATTATTCTCCAGTGAAGCGGCAGTATGTACGATGCAACATGCGTTCTGGTAGTGTGCCATATGCTATTCCAAGGAAAAGGCGTAAATCTCGAAGTACATCTCTTGGCCCTACACCACGAATTGATAGTGAAGATGACGATATTGTTACAATGGGGATGCGTAATGTGCGTGGGGCAGGTGGTGGTAGTGGTGGTGTTGGCGGTGGCATGAGTCATGTGCCACCACGAGCGGGCCACGCTGCTACCCACGCTGCTAACTCAGCACAACCACCATCAAGCACCCCCACACTTCCATAACCTGCACAACCACAACCACCTGTCAATATCCAGTACGCACCAGCAGACCGCATCTGGGATTGGCAGCAAGGTGACAATTTTGTTCCCAATCCCCATGACTTTGATGAAGCACAAAGTGGAATACGGCCATCGTGTACACTTGGGAACAATGCTACTGAACTAGAATGCTTTCAGTTATTCTTCGATGAACCCCTGATGGACATTATTGTCAGGGAAAGCAACACATACTATGAGTACACCATGGCAAACACATTTCTTTCACCAAATTCACGGCTACACCAGTGGAAGGACACAACTGTTGCAGACATGTACCTGTTCTTTGCCACAATAATGCTTATGCCACATGTTTATAAGCACACTGTCACCTTATACTGGTCGACAGAACGCCTGATTTCAACCCCAGGTTTTAGTGATATTATACCAGTGAATCGTTTTTTGATACTGTTGCGTATGCTTCACTTCTCTGATAAAACAAGGCCTGACAGAAACGACAGGTTATATAAGATCAGGAATGTGTTCATGTACCTGAAACAAAAGTGCTGTATGTATTTTTATCCCTTCAGGAAGCTTGTTATTGATGAGTCTTTGATTTTGTTCAAAGGTAGACTGTCGTTCAAGCAGTATATACCAAGCAAGAGGAAACGCTTTGGTATAAAGTTATTTGTACTGTGTGATTGCAAAAGTGGTCTGGTTCTGGATCTAATTGTGTACACTGGCAGTAATACATTGAGAGATACCATGAAGTTATTGGGTATCTCTGGTGATGTGGTTAGAACAATAATGGAACCATATCTTGGTAAGGGCATATATTATATACTGATAACTGGTACACGAGCCCTTTACTCAGTGATTTCTTGCGAGTGAACATGACAGACGTGTGTGGCACAGTGCGTGCAAATCGTAAACATATGCCTAGGTTTGATGCTGGCACTCGTAGAGGTGAAGTGCAGGTGTTTGCTGCCAATGATATCATGGCATTTCGGTGGCAAGACAAACGTGATGTCACATTATTGACATCAGTTCACAGACATGAAATGGTAGACAGTGGAAGACAGAATAGAGAGACCAATAAACCCATTCTAAAACCTGCAGCTGTAATGGACTACACCCTCAATATGCGCTTAGTGGACAAATGTGACATGCAGATTGGGTTTGCTGATTGTGTACGCAAAAGTTATAAGTGGTACATAAAACTCTTTTTCCATCTTCTTGACATTTCCATGCTGAATGCTTATAACATGTACAAGTTGAAGACCAACAACAAACCCAAATATGGTGAATTTTGTTTGTCAGTCATCAGACAAATAATATTCAAGTACCAAGGAGCAACACCTGCAATAGACCAGCGCCCACGAAATTATCAACACATGCCCTCTCGTCTGAGGCCTGGTGATCACTACCCCATAAAAGTGCCTGCTACTACTCTCAAGGAAAATGCTCAGAAGAGGTGTTTTGTCTGTAAACATACCACAAAACGCCAACAAACACGCAGAGACACTCGTTTTATGTGTGAGGAGTGTAAAGTACCACTGTGCATATACCCATGTTTCAAAGAGTTCCACAAGCTGCAGGAGTTCTAGGAAAGTGTTCAGTGAGTGTACATATGTATATATATTATAAAGCAATAGTAATGAACATTTTTTGTCGTTTGTGTAAACAAGTTTTGTAAACAATATAAACATACTAATGTTTGTGCAATTATTGTGGTGCAAACAACGAGTGTATATATACACATTGCACCTTACTGTGGTCTCACAGGCCACATAAGTTACATAAAAAAAAAATAGTGAAAAAAAAACAAGAAATCTACGAATGGAAGTAAACAGAAGTTTACCGAGTCAGCGGAATTCGCCGCTGTTGCCATACGCAGCTCATATTCTGCCAACTTTACGCCTCCATATCTCGGTAAGTACTGATCGCAAAAATTTGTTTTTAGGCTTAAAACAATCAGCAAAATAATCCTAACATTTTGATAAGAAAAAATAATTTTTTTTTTTTTTAATATTTCCCGACAGAATGACAGTTTCAGAAAGGGGTCTCCGACAGTCAAAGGGTTAATAACACAACAAAAAGCTGCAGTTAGAATGATAACAAATTCACACTCCAGACAACATACTCCACCAATATTCAAAAACCTAAACTTACTCACCATACAAGACATCCATACTTTTTACTGTGCCTATTACATACATAGAACACTCTATGCAAATATTAACCCACCACTCAAACTTCTCCTTACCAATTTTAACAGGACACATGACCATAACACTAGACTCAGATCACTCCTCGATGTTCCCCGTGTCCATCTAACACTATGTAAAAACTCAATGCATATAAAAGGCACGAAAATTTGGAATTCATTACCTGTTATTGCCAAAGAAACCCTGCCTGTACCCCAATTCAAAACGATGCTAAAAAACCACCTCCTCACCCAAACCTAAATGCTCAATATCAAAGATTCCCAACAAAGTAGAATAATCACTTAAATGTAAAAACCTGATTAATCACTTAAATGTAAAAACCTGTTATGAATATTACATACTAAGCTAACTGTTTCTATAACATTTACATTATAATGACCACGTAAATTGTAACTGCAATGCAATTAATTGTTTTAAATTGTTATCTCACTCAATTAGTTGCATTGCTACAATTAATAAATTATTATGTTCAACTTATATTCAAACTTTATAACTTTGATACACAATTATACTTATTTTATAAATTATCAACCATAATTTTTTTACCATGTAGTCTACCATTAAATAGTCCTAAGAATGCCCGCAATGCACAGCATATTAGGGGCTTTTGGCATGTACATCTCATTTATACCTATGTATCATGTCTACCTATGTATCATTGTACCATGTCTAAATAAATATTATTATTATTATTACCAGAACGCATGCTGCATCATACATACTGCCGCTTCACTGGAGAATATTCCCCCTCACTGTCGCAACTTGAGCTGCTTTCTGGGAAATAGTTTCCTCTTTCGTTCTGGTACAGGTGAACGTGAATGAGACGGCCCAGCACCAGAGGTGGAAGGTTGTAGGTCATCTGGGTTTTCCTCACTAATTACGTTATCCTGGGCACTGCTTTCGGTCACACCCTCCTGAAAACCATGGAATTCACTTTCACTGGCACTTCCATCACTGTTAGAACTATCACTTGGGAACATAAGATCTCCAATTCGGCGAGGAGTAAGGTACTTCTTACTGCGAGGCATCATGAACAAGGATTTTTAAAATGGCATTCCCACAATGCACCACTGAGTCCCCGATTTTTTTCATACTGCGCACACCCATCATGCAGACCCATTCTCTCACATGTAGACCTACCAGCTTTTTCCCGCTTGATTTGAAGCCACTAGAATTTACACATATTAATACGTTGGAAACTTTGGCTCGTAAGAAATATATATACGACCGAAACAGTCAAAGGGTTAAATTCCATCGTGTTTCTCACTTTCTTTACCAAAGGAACTTTCTTTGGGGCCATGGTTACTTATTTCACAGTTACATTTAATGAATAACCACCAAAAACAATGAATTATAGTGAAATGTTTCAATGAATGAGCAGCAGAAGCTTCCTCACTCTCCCAGAGACACAGCCAGACTGGCGGGAGAGGCTGCCAGCGGGCGGGTTGACGCATCCCATACGGCTGATAAGCGAAATAACGGCCGATAACCGGAAGCCGAAAAACCGGCCTATAACCAAATTGCCAATAACCGGGGGTCCACTAGTATATTCAAACAATGTGACTTGCTTCAATGTTTTGATGAGTATTACACCTTGAAACAATTGTGATATAATAAGGTTTCCATATAAATACAGTAGTCCCTTGAGTTAACCCTTTGACTGTCGCAACCCTCAATCCTGAGTGCTCTCCTGTTGTCGCAAAATTTAAAAAAAAAAAAAATTATTTTTTCTTATGAAATGATAGAGAATCGTTTCCCGATAGTAAAGACACCAAACGTTTGAAATTTGATTGAAAACTCATGGAATTACGCTCTCGCAAAGTTAGTGGTCTCAGCAATATATATGCATTGGCAATTTCGCCGACTTTGAGCCCTATTTTCGGTAAATTCCATTGTTCCAGTTGACCAAACTCATAGATATTTCTTTAGAACTCCATTTGTTCCATCGATTGAGTACAAGAAACCACCAATTTATCGATTTCAACTACCCAATAAAGTGATCAGAAATTGGCAATTTGGCCAATTTCATGAAAAATAAAAAAGTTGTCAATTTCAAAATAGGGTCCAGAATAAACAATGCAGACATTCTTGGCACTAAAATAAGATGTTATCTGTTCATTAGTCACGTCTTTAGGCCCCTCTTATATTACTTTTGCTTTCTATTTTGATTTTTTATTCACATAAAAAATAGAAGATTTACCATTATGCAGACTATTGCATTATTGTAAAAATGGTATAAATAATATCAGTGCACTTGTGAAAGAATATTAGACTCACCAATTGATGTGTATTGAACGCGTGGCATGATTTGTTTACTCTTGAACATTTGCAAAAATCGAACATTTCTCCTAATTTGAGCTCAATTTCAAGGTCGTTTTCTTCATAAAACTAATCAAAATCATCTATATTTCTGTAGTATGTTGTCCATTCTATCAAATGAGACTATAAAAAAGAGAATACAACCATAAATACTATACGAAAATACACCTCAAAGTCGGCGTTTTAATCCAAAAAAATGGTCGGAGTTTTTTTTCTCTCATTATGTACTGCGTGCTGCAGGATTTTTTTTATACTGCGCTCACTGACCACACAGACCCATTCTTTCATATGTGGGCCTACCAGCTTTTTCCCATTTGATTTGAAGCCGCTAGAATTTAGGCGTATTGATACGTCCGAAACAGTGGCTCGTAAGACGTATATATACGACCGAAACAGTCAAAGGGTTAATATGGTTTTTAAGCTACGATAATTTAGAGTTATAATTTACCCTCGTAAAGGAATTTAGTTTTGAGTTGCGATGAAATATTTGTGATATGACATGCATACCCAACACCACTGTTCTGCTTCAGCCTATGGACCAGCAAGTGATTGTGAATTGTAAGACTTAAATAAAATACAATACAATACAATTTTATTTCTTTGCTCGTGTACATAGGTTTACATTACAATCATAAATTGAGGTGCAAGGAGAGCCTCTGGCATGCCTTGGCATTAGGGGCAGCTTAATCTAATGGCTTATAGACTATGAACATAATATTGGAGTAATTGAGTGAGTTTGTATTGGTAGATCGTTCAAATTATGATATGATGATAATACAGTGGTCCCCTGCCTAACGAGCAAAATTCATTCCAGAAGCCTGCTCAAGTGTCATTACTGAACAAATTTACTTCCTTAAGAAATAATGTCATGTAAGTTAGTCTATTTCAAACCCCCAAAAATACACTTCCACAAGCACTTACAATATTATACTTACATAATTGTACGATTTCCGGGGTGCTCGTTAGGCGGGGGACCACTGTACATTGTTCATTACAAAATGATGATAAACATTGTAACAAGTGTTTAGTAGGATGGAACATAATAGTAAAAATTAAATTATCTTAATGAAAATAACACTGAGCATTTTGTGAGTAATTTACAGTTTGAGTATTTAGTTTAGGGTGATTAGGTGGTAACATAATTGTAAAAATTGAAATTATTTTATAGGAAAATAACGTTGAGCATTTTTGAAGGCAATTTACAGTATGAGTATTTAGTTTAGGGTGAGTAGGTGGTTTTTGAGAAGAGTCTTAAATTGATTTTCAGGCAAGGTTATTTTAGCATTTCCAGGTAATGAGTTCCAGAATTCTTACATAGGTTGCTGTGGACACAGGGTACATCAAAAAGTGATCTGTGTCTTGTGTTTTGGTCATGGGTCCTATTAAAGTTGGCGAGGAGAATTTTGAGCGGAGGGTTTATATTAGAATGTAGAGTTTATATATGTAGTAGGCACAAGAATAAGTGTGAATGTTCTTTATGGTGAGTAGTTTTAGACTTTTGAATATTGGTGGAGTATGCTGTCTAGAGTGGGAATTTGTTATCATTCTGACTACAGCCTTTTGCTGGGTTATGAGTGGTCTAAGGTGATTTAATGTTGTTGGTCCCCATGCACAGATTCCATACGTGAGATATGGGTAAATGAGTGAGTAATATAGTGCAAGGAGAGCTGATTGAGGCACATAGTAGCGTATCTTAGATAATATGCCTACTGTCTTAGAGATTTTCTTGGAAATTTGTTGTATGTGTGTTTGGAATTTAAGGCTACTGTCAATGTGGATTCCTAGGAATTTTCCCTCTTTGAGTCTTGTGATGGGTGAACCGTTGAGTGTTATGTTAAATGGAACATTTGTAACTGTTTCCAAACTGTATAAAGTAAGTCTTGTCAGTATTTAGAGTAAGTTTATTAGTCGTCATCCCTGTCGATATTTTCTGTAATTCTGCATTAACAGTATTGGGCAGTATGACTGGATTTGGGTGAGAGAAGACATATGGTGTGTCATCCACAAATAATATGGGTATGATGTTTGCCAAGTGTTGCTTCACAAAGACTATAGGGGATGGAGCCATCAGCCTCAAGGCATTCGGGACCACAGACAGGAGTTAATAACAGAGCAGCTCCAGGAACTGAAAGAGATGGATGAGAAGGACAGTGGAGAGAAGATGACTATAGGACAACAATGGCAAAAATTCAAGAGTTGTCATTCATTGGGAATAAGTGAAAAGAATTGTAAGAAAGCACCCAGATTTTGAAAAAAAAAACATTTCACTTTCTGTGTCTCTGAACATAATGGTTTATGGTATTTTAAGAGCCTTAGAAGAGAGCAACAGAAACAATCAACTCTGTCTTGGTTGGAACCAGTACCCCCCTCTCCACTTTCTTCCCCACCACCAACTCTTCAAGCCCAAGGTACAGTAAAAGCTACACTTAAGAACATAAGAAAGGAGGAACACTGCAGTAGGCCTGTTGGCCCATACTTGGCAGGTCCTTTACAATATCAACCCACTAACAACATTTGCCCAACCTACTTCTGGGGTCTTGGAACGAATTACCATAAAGCCATGTGTGTTGGAGTTTAACCCTTTCACTGTCAGTCCCGTAGTATTAGGGCTTTTAAGCCAAAGTTGGTCCCGTAATAGTACGCCAAAATTCTAGCAGCTTCCAATCTTGTGGGAGAAAGCAGGTAGGCCTACATATGAGAGAATGGGTCGGAGTGGTCAGCAAATAGTAGAGCCTGGTCACAGACCGGGCCGCGGGGGCGTTGACCCCTGGAATTCTCTCCAGGTAGACTCCAGGTAGACAAGATTAGAGAATACGCTGGACCTCATCTTCACCAACAATGATGATCTGATACGAAATGTCATCATATCAAAAACAATATACAGTAGATCGTCATTTAGCACAAGATTATGTTGCACGTTATGGGTATTGCACGATTGAAGAATTGCGGCACATTATTATCTAACACGACGTAAAAATGATATTACACGGTTCGCGGGAGGGGAAAAAATTTTGAACGCACGGTAGCCCGCGGTGGGTTAAACCATTGACTCAGTGGGGGTCCTACTGAGGGTGGTTATGAGCCACATCAAGTGTTTAATGCTGACGAGAGAAGTGTTTTCTGGAAGAAAATGCCAACACGAACTTATATCAGTCAGCAAGAGAAAAGTGCACCAGGCTTCAAAACAGCAAAGGATCGCTTCACCTTGCTCCTTTGCGGTAATGCATCAGGTGATTTCAAGTGTAAGCCCAATCCTCGTGCTTTGAGGAAAAGGGAATTTGTTTTTCCTTCCCGCAAACTGTAAGTTTATTTAGATACACGGGGCCAGGAGCTGAGTCTCGACCCCTGCAACCACAATTAGGTGAGTACAGTTACATTGATTATCATACATAGCAGCATATGTGTAGAGAACCTAGGATAACCCAAAAAAAAGTCAGACAGAATGGAAATAAGTCACTCTGACTTTTTTTGGTTATCCTAGGTTCTCTACACATATACTGCTATATATGATAATCTTTGTAACTGTATCTGTGTATACCTGAATAAACTTACAGTTTGCGGGAAGGAAAAACAAATAACCATTCCCACAAGCAGCCGCCTTGTTGTTGTTCAGCGGACACCACCGGCCTTCCCCAGCTACCCCGGACCCCACCATCCCAGCATTCGTACGTATTTCATACGTGTCAAAAAAAAGTTCTCTGCTACAAGCCAGCTGTGTTTGTGAAGAATGAGAGAGAATGAATTGTGTTTTGATCTTTAAATTACTATATCTTGTATCTGCCAAGCAATCAAAGTGTTGCTCAAAGTGGCAAGAAAAGGTATAAGCATTTAAGTCTTAGAATTAACAAAGAAAACAAAGATATTCGACAAGACATAACCCTTGGCCGTAATGAAGTGTTACTTTGTACACATAAAAAGAGGTAAACATAAGTTTGTGCGACCTGACCTGACCTGACCTGACCTGACCTGACCTGACCTGACCTGACCTGACCTGACCTGACCTGACCTGACCTGACCTGACTTGACTTGACTGAATGACTTGACTGAATGACTTGACTGAATGGCTTGACTGACTTGACTGAATGGCTTGACTGACTTGACTGACTTACTGAATGACTTGACTGACTTACTGAATGACTTGACTGACTTACTGAATGACTTGACTGACTTACTGAATGACTTGACTGACTTACTGAATGACTTGACTGACTTACTGAATGACTTGACTGACTTACTGAATGACTTGACTGACTTACTGAATGACTTGACTGAATGACTTGACTGACTTACTGAATGACTTGACTGACTGTTACTGAATGACTTGACTGATTACTGAATGATGCTTACTTGACTACTGAGTTACTGAATGACTTAAGTTAGACACTCAGTACAACCATCGACTTCAGTTCCAGAACCTCTACTATCCACCTCAGCCCAGTAGGGCCACAGCATAACTCTCCACTCTCTTCACAATCATCCACAAACACCAGCACCCACAATTTAAAGTAAATACTATTATTTCTGTTACATTTGTAGTCTTAAGCAGTAAACACAACATAATACATCACGATAATGAACTACAATTACATATTCACTTTTATTTTTGTAAGATCTGTTTGTCTAAAAAAAACTTGTTTGGCTTTTTGGGGACTCCCAGGAACATAACCCTATTTTTCCCTTAAGTTCTTTTAATTATCTAACACGACATTTTCAGGAACGTAACTACCGTGCTAAATGACGATCTACTGTACTCAGATCACAACATAATAGAGGGCCAGACATGCATGCAGGGAGCCCCAGATCGACAAAATGTGATCAGCCGCGAGGGAGCCTTCTCCAAATTCAACTTCAATAACAAAAACATAAGGTGGGACCAATTAAACCAAGTCCTAAATGATATAAACTGGGAAGATAGCCTAAGCATTACGGATCCTAACCTATGTCTAGAACAAATTAACTCTGTGGCACTTGAGGTTTGCTCAAGGCAAATTCCCTTAAGGAAAAGAAGGAGAAGATGTAAACTAGAAAGAGAGAGGAGCTCCCTATACAGGCGAAAGCAGAGAATAACGGAGCGACTACAAGAGGCCAATATATTTGAAATACGTAGGGAGACACTGGTCAGAGAAATAGCAAACATCGAATTAAAACTAAAGGAATCTTACAGGAATCAAGAAACACGGGAAGAACTAAAAGCCATAAATGAAATTGAAAGAAACCCAAAGTATTTCTTTTCTTATGCCAAATCAAAGTCGAGAACAACATCCAGTATTGGGCCCCTACTTAAACTGGATGGGTCCTACACAGATGACAGCAAGGAAATGAGTGAGTTACCAAAGTCCCAGTATGACTCGGTTTTTAGCGAGCCGCTAACCAAACTGAAAGTCGAAGACCTAAATGAATTTTTTATGAGAGTGCCACAGAACTTGGCAGATGCATGCTTATCTGACATTATCCGGACGCCAAACGACTTCGAAAAGGCAATAAATGACATGCCCATGCACTCCGCTCCAGGCCCAGACTCGTGTAACTCCGTGTTCATCAAGAACTGCAAGAAGCCCCTATCACTTGCTTTTAACATCCTATGGAGAGGGAGCATGGACACTGGGGTCGTCCCGCAGTTACTAAAAACAACAGACATAGCCCCACTCTAATGTCCCATATCATAAAAATCTTTGAAAGGGTTCTTAGAAGCAAGATCGCCACTCATCTAGATACCAATCAATTACACAACCCAGGGCAGCATGGGTTTAGAGCAGGTCGTTCCTGTCTGTCCCAACTACTGGACCACTATGACAAGGTTCTGGATGCTCTAGAAGACAAACAGAATGCAGATGTTATATACACAGACTTTGCAAAAGCCTTTGACAAGTGTGACCATGGTGTAATAGCACACAAAATGCATGATAAAGGAATAACAGGAAAAGTTTGTCGCAAACCTTTGCACTTTCTCTAATTTCTTGACGTGCTTGACCAGGTGTGGGTTCCAGACTGGTGTTGCATACTCTAGTATGGGCCTGACGTACACGGTGTACGTCAGGCCCATACTAGAGTATGGATCTATAATTTCCTAATATCTAGAGTATTGATCTATAATTTCCTAACAAGTAGAACACAGAGTAGTAGTCAACAGAGTAAAGTTTGAGGCAGCTACAGTGGAAAGTTCTGTTCCACAAGGCACAGTACTCGCTCCCATCCTGTTCCTTATCCTCATATCGGACATAGACAGGGATATAAGCCACAGTGCCATGTCTTCCTTTGCAGATGACACCCGAATCTGTATGACAGTGTCCACCATTAAAGACACTGCAAGACTCCAAGCAGACATAAACCAAATCTTTAAATTGGCTCCAGAAAACAATATGAAGTTCAATGATGAGAAATTTTAATTACTCGGATATGGAAAACGTGAAGAAATTAAAATCTCATCGGAGTACAAAACAAATTCCAACCACACAATAGAGCGAAAAACTAATGTCAAAGACCTGGGAGTGATCATGTCAGAGGATCTCACCTTCAAGAACCATAACACTGTAGCAATCGCATCTGCTAGAAAAATGAGAGGATGGATAATGAGAACCTTCAAAACTAGGGATACCAAGCCCATGTTGACACTTTTCAGGTCGCTTGTTCTATCTAGGCTGGAATATTGCTGCACACTAACTGCACCTTTCAAGGCAGGTGAAATTGCTGACCTAGAAAATGTGCAGAGAACCTTCACTGCACGCATAACTGCGATAAACTACCTCAATTATTGGGAACGCTTGAAGTTCCTAAACCTGTACTCCCTAGAACACAGGCGGGAGAGATACATTATTATATACACTTGGAAAATTCTCGAGGATTAGTACCAAACTTGCACATGAGTCACTCCCTACGAAAGCAAAAGACTCGGCAGGCGATGTAACATCCCCCCAATGAAAAGAAGGGGTGCCACTAGCACGTTGAGAGACAACACAATAAGTGTCAGGGGCCTAAGACTGTTCAACTGCCTCCCAGCATACATCAGGGGGATTACCAACAAACCCCTGGCTGTCTTCAAGCAGGCACTGGACAGGCGCCTAAAGTCGGTACCTGATCAGCCAGGCTGTGGTTCGTACGTTGGACTGCGTGCGGCCAGCAGTAACAGCCTGGTTGATCAGGCTCTGATCCAACATGAGGCCTGGTCACAGACCGGGCTGCAGGGGCGTTGACCCCTGGAACTTTCTCCAGGTATACTCCAGGTATCATTCACTCCATCACTATCTTGCCAGAGGCATGCTTTCACTACAGTTATAAATTGTAACATTAACACCCTTCCTTCAGAGTGCAGGCACTGTACTTCCCATCTCCAGGACTCATGTCCAGCCTGCCAGTTTCCCTGAATCCTTTCATAAATGTTACCTTGCTCACACTCCAACAGCACATGAAGCCTAAAAACCATTTGTCTCCATTCGCTCGTATCTAACACGCTCACGCATGCTTGCTGGAAGTCCAAGCCCCTCGCAAACAAAACCTCGTTTACCCTCTCCCTCCAACTTTTCCTAGGCTGACCCCTACCTCGCCTTCCCTCCACTACAGATTTATACACTCTCGAAGTCATTCTATTTCATTCCATTTTCGAACCATCTCAACAACCCCTCCTCAGCCCTCTGGATAATACTTTTGGTAATCTTGCACCTCCTCCTAATTTCCAAACTGCGAATTCTCTGCATTATATTCACACCACACATTGCCCTGTGGCACGACATCTCTACTGCCTCCAGCCTTTTCCTTGTTGCAACATTCAGCAACCATGCTTCGTACGCATACAAGCGCATTGGTATAACTATACTCTCGTACATTCCCCTCTTTGCTTCCACGGACAAAGTTCTTTGTTTCCACAGTCTCCTCAGTGCACCACTCACCTTTTTCCCCCTCATCAACTCTATAATTCACCCCATCTTTCATAGACCCATCTGCTGACACATCCACTCCTAAATATCTGAACACATTCACCTCTTCCATACTCTCTCCCAATCTTTTGTTACCTATTTTTTTTTGTTATCCCCATCACCTTACTGTTTCCTATATTCTTTTTTAACCCCAAACCTTTTGCCAACACCCGAGCATTCACTTCTCTTACAACCTTATATTGAACAACTACGGTGACATCACACATCCTTGTCTAAGGCCTACTTTTACTGGGAAATAATCTCCCTCTCTCCGACACACTCTAACCTGATCCTCACTATCCTCTTCACTGCTTTCAGTACCCTGCCTCCTATTACATACATTTGCAACAATTGGCACATTACACTGACAGCTCATACACTACCTTCCTTGATCTCTACCATACACTTTACCAGGTATACTCAACAGACTTATTCCCCTATAATTTTTGTACTCTTTTGTCCCATTTGCCTTTATACAAAGGAACTATGCATGCTCTCTGCCAATCCTTAGGTACCTTACACTCTTCCATACATTTATTAACCCTTTCACTGTCGAGAACCCTGCTCACAAACTTGCTCTCAGTGTCAAAAATCCAACCCCCAAAAAAAAAAAAAAAATTCTGAGTGTTATAAAAGAAAAAAAAATTGCGATCGGTAGTTACCAAGATATAGAGGCGTGAAGTTGACAAACAAACAAAACAAACAAACAAATTTTATTTCATTGCAGATTACATGGGTATCGGAAGTTACAATGTAAATTGAGTGCAAGGAGAGCCACTGACATGCCATGGCATTAGGGGCAGCTTATTCTAGTCCTTAAAAACTATGTACTTAATATTAGAGAAATTTATTGAGTTTATTCTAGTTAAAAATTATTTTCAAAATTACAATATGATGAAATTTTACTGTTTAAATTATTATATAATGATATTAGATCTTAGATTGTTACAGGTGTTAAGATTCTTGAATGATAATATGGAATTGAGATTATCTTAAGGAAAATAACATTGAGCATTTTTGACATTAACTTATAATATGAGTAGGGGGTAACATAATAGTAACATATTATTAAAAATTGAGATTATCGTATAGGAAAGTAACAATGAGCATTTTTCAAAGTAGTTTATAGTATGATCATTTAGGTTTGGGTGAGTAGGTGGTTTTTGAGTTGAGTCTTAAATTGATTTTCAGACAAGATTATCTTAATATTTACTGGTAATGAATTCCAGATTCTGGGGCCCTTTATGTGCATAGAATTTTTACATAGGTTGATATGAACACGGGGTATATCAAAAAGTGATCTGTGTCGTGTGTTGTGGTCATGGGTCCTATTAAAGTTGGTGAGGAGAGTTTTGAGCAGAGGGTTTATATTAGAGTGTAAAGTTTTATATACAGTGGTACCTCGACTTACGATATTTTTTCATTCCAGAATGCTGTTCAAGTGCCATTACCAAACGAATTTATCTCCTTAAGAAATAATGTAAAATAGACTAGTCTGTTTAGACCCCTAAAAGTACACTTACAAAAGCATTTAAAAAAATAAACTTACATAAAAGGGTGTGTTTGGGGACCATCGTAAGTCGAGGTACCACTGTATGTAGTAGGCACAAGAGTAAGTATGAATGTTCTTTACGGTGAGTAGTTTGAGACTTTTGAATATTGGTGGAGTATGCTGTCTAGAGTGGGAATTTGTTATCATTCTGACTGCGGCCTTTTGTTGTGTTATGAGTGGTCTAAGGTGATTTAACGTTGTTGATCCCCATGCACAGATTCCATAGGTGAGATACGGGTAGATAAGTGAATGATATAGTGCAAGGAGAGCTGATTGAGGTACATAATAGTGTATCTTTGATAATATGCCTACTGTCTTCGAGATTTTCTTGGAAATTTGTTGTATATGTGTTTGGAATTTAAGGCTACTGTCAAGGTGGATTCCTAGGAATTTTCCCTCTGTGAGTCTTGTGATGGGTGTACCATTAAGTGTTATGTTAAGTGGAACATTTGTGGCTTTGCTTCCAAACTGTATGAAGTAGGTCTTGTCAGTATTGAGAGTAAGCTTGTTAGTCGTCATCCATGTTGATATTTTCTGTAATTCGGCATTAACAGTGTTGGCCAGTATAACTGGATTTGGGTGAGAGAAGACATATGTTGTGTCATCTGCAAATAAAATGGGTTTGAGTAGTTGTGATGCATTCGGTAGGTCATTTATGTAAATGAGGAATAGGAGTGGCCCCAGGACACTTCCTTGAGGGACTCCGACTGTAATTGGTGAACCGCTGACAGCAACATAGGTGACTGCTGCTCACTTGGTAATATTTTTACTTTTATTCTATTTTTTTCTTTTCTTTTCTAATACAGTGGTACCTCGAGTTACGAGCAGCTCCCAACTCAAACAATTATGTAAGTGTATTTTTGTAAGTGTATTTTTGGAGGTTTGAAACGGATTAATCTAATTTTCATTATTCCTTATGGGCACAAATTCGTTTGGAATTGGCACTCCAACAGCCTTCTGGAACGAATTAAGCTCGTAACTTGATGTGTTACTGTATTTTATTTTTTCAAGTAACTTTTGTGACCTTTGAGACCAATATAATGCATATTGTATATATATCCACTCATTGTATGCAACACAATAACTGCTCAAATATTGTTATCATTATATTTTTTTAAAACTTGTTTACACAAACCAGCAATTAACCCTTAAACTGTCCACACGTAGATATACGTTCACTCGCGAAAGTGACCAAACGTATATCTACGTTTTATTTTACATTCGTTCAAATTTAGTGCAATAGGCCTGAGTCGCCTAGACATGAGAGAATGGGTCTGCGCCCTCAGTGTGCGCAGTATGAAAAAAATCGGGGACGCCAGGGTACCGCATGGTAGCCCCAGTTAGTTTGAGCTCCATCTTGGGTCAACATCATGGCACACCCCCGTGATTCACTCACGCCTCGTCGTATTAACACTCTACTATTCTCGGAAAGTGATAGAGAATGCGAGCTTAGTGGATTTGACAGTGATATAGCCACTAATAATCAAGGAATTAGTGAAACTATTGATGACAACCCAGATGACCCTCAGCCCATCACCTCTCGGGTGGCCAGTGTGGACAGTGTGGCCATACCAGACCCTCAGCCCAGCACATCTGGTGTGGCCAGTGTGGCCACAGACCCTCAGCCCAGCACCTCTGGGGTTGCTAGTGTTACTACCCAAAGGCAGCTCCGCAAGAGGAAATTAGCATTTTCCATGTGTTATGATAGTGACGATAGTGAAGGTTATATAAGTGACGATGATGAAATCGATTTTATGCCCATAGACGATTCGTCGAGTGACAGTGATTATCATTATTCCCCAGTGAAACGTACTTATGGGCGTAATTACCTACGTTCAGGCAGTGTGCCATATGCAGTCAGAGGCAAGGGTTGTGGCAGTTCACGATACAAAACCCCAGCCACTGATAGTGAAAGTGATAATGAAGGAGAGTATGCTGGGATGGAGGAAGAGATGGTGGGTGGCATGGTGCCTGGACCTCGTGGCGCGGTGTGTGGACAGACAAAGGACCACGAGGCACCCTCTCAATCATGTGCTGGCCCCACTCCCGTCTCTCCTGCTCCCCCACGTCCCATGCCACAGGTCCACCCAGCACCATCTGATCGTGAATGGAAGTGGACTGAACATACACCATTCGTGCCACATCCTTTCAATTTTGATGGCAGTGGAAGTGGCATCATGCCACACTGTCCCATCACAAATGAGTCTACAGAGTTAGACTATTTTCAACTATACTTTGATGAGCCAATAATGAACCTGATTGTTACTCAGACCAACCTGTACTACCAGTATACAATGGACCATGCAGATTTTTCAGAATCGTCACGGCTGCGCAGGTGGAAAGATACAACTGTGGCTGAAATGTATTTATTCCTTGGCACTGTCATGCTTATGCCACACACATATAAGAACAATATAGCAAACTACTGGTCCACAGACCACTTCATTAGCACTCCAGTCTTCCGTGACCTCCTTCCCTGCAACAGATTCCTTCTGTTGCTGAGAATGTTGCACTTCTCAGATAGGAATACACTCAAACCGAAATGACCTCCTCTACAAAATCCGGTAATTGTTTATGTATCTCAAGCAAAAATTCAGTGCCTACTTTTATCCATTCAAGAACATTGTTGTTGATGAGTCCTTGATTCTGTTCAAGGGACGACTGTCATTCAAACAATATATACCAAGCAAACGTAATCGCTTTGGTATAAAACTGTTTGTTATGTGTGACTGTGAGACTGGTCTTGTGTTGGATGTCATTATCTACACAGGTAAAAATACACTTGATGATACCAGGCGCATGTTGGGCATTTCTGGTGATGTTGTTCGCAAGATGATGCAGCCATACCTTGGCAAGGGCCATACATTGTTCACAGACAACTGGTACACAAGCCCTATGCTTGCTGATTTCCTACGTGTGAACAATACTGATATATGTGGAACAGTGAGAAGAAATAGAAAACACATGCCAAAGTTCACTGGAGGAAGTGTAGTGCAGGCGTTTCATGCCAATGACATCATGGCACTGTCATGGCATGACAGTGGATGGTTGACATTGCTGTCAACCATCCACAGAAACGAGATGGTACAAACAGACAGAATGAGCACGCTCAACAATCAACCTATTGAAAAGCCAGCTGTTGTCATCAACTATACAAACAATATGCGACGAGTCGACAAGTGTGACATGATGATAGGCTTTGTTGACTGTGTGCGTAGGAGTCGCAAGTGGTATATAAAAGTGTTTTCCACCTTGTGGACATTGCAATGCTCAATGCCTTCAACATGTATGAAATAAAGACTGGGAAGCGACAACGATATGCAGAATTCACCCTAAATGTCATCAAGCAGATAGGGAGAAAGTATGGTACCACACTTATACCTGCCACTCCACAGCGACCTGTCACCCCACAACAGCGACCTGTCACTCCACAACAGCGACCTGTCACTCCACAACCAGAGGGGAAGTGCCCAACCGAATTATCCCTAACTGTCACTGCCTGATACCATTACCATCTACTCCAAAGAAGAAGTACTCTCAGAAAAGTGTGTTGTGTGTGCTTACAGTACACAGCGACCCCAAGTGCAAAAGACACACGATTCATGTGTCAGCAATGTGGAGTGGCACTCTGTATGAATCCATGCTTCTTGAGTATCATACAGTGGTGGACTTCTAGAAACATAAATAGGACCTGTAAATACCTTGTATATATATGTAAGCAATAGTAAGTGATTGAACCAGGTGTACAAATTTATTTATCAGTGTGAACATGTGTGTTTGTGACAGTATGATTACTAATTCAGTAACAAATATTTGTGTCTAAACAAGAATTGGCAATGAAATGAATAGATCTGCATCAAAACATTATTATCATAGGATGAAAACAACAGAAAATGGAAAAAATGGAAAAAAACGATAAATGTTTCTTGTTTCTGCAAGCGGCAGTGCTCCATTTGCCGACACCACATCATTTAGCACCAACTTCACGGGCTTATATCTCGGAAGTACTGGCCCTAAAATGTTTTTTTAGCCTATCCTATTTATAAAAATGTGCTCTTCATTTTTTGAAAAAAAGATTTTTTTTTCAATATATTTTGAAAAAACACTTAAAAAATACACTTAAAAAATGTTGATTTTGGGGGATGACCAAAAAAGGGGGCCAAAATGTACATGATTAAGGGTTCGGGTTAATTTGCCCCATAAAAACATCACTGGTATGTTTTTTTTAATGATGTGTTGATTACTCTGGCATAACACTTTTTTTTTCCTTTTTTCCCCTTTAAAAGGGCACTGCCTTGAACCCCCCCTTTACGGGGAATTTAATATAAACGTCAGAAACACTGCCTCAAGTATTTTGATATCGGAGAAGGGGCTGGAATAAACCCGTTTTTTCTATCTCCCCCTTCCCCAAATTTTTTTTTTCAACACATGCCCAGTATGTAGATTAATGTCATGTTACTTCCCACATAGAAATATTACCTTTATCATTAAATATTTTGGCCCCGGGGGGAAAAAAAAAAATTTTTTAAATCAGTTTTCCCTTTTTAAAATTACATGTTCTTCATTTTTTTAAAACATGGGGGAAATTTGCTTTAATAAAGGTTTTTGGGAAAAGGGCCCCCAGGGTGGACCCCCCGGGGCCCAAAGGGGAAAAAACCATTAAAACTAAGAAAATAAAGTGAAATTATTAAACAACTGGGAAAATTTTGGGGAAAAAAATCTTTTTGGGGGTTTAAAAAAAACTGGGGGGTTTTTTATATTGTTTTTGTCTCCCTTTTTGGGGTTATTCTTTCACTAATAAACGTTTTGGGAAAATTCCCTTTTTTTCACTGTCGTATCTATTTGCCTCTACCCCAAAAAAGTGAATTAATTTTAAAAAAATAATAATAATAATAGTTTTTTTAGACTTTTTTCAATTTTGTTTTTTAAAATAAAAGTTGGGGATAATGGGGGGGACATTCCAAAAGCCCCTAATATGGTGTGCATTGTGGGCCCCCCTTAAGATTAATTAATTAGACTACATGGTAAAAAAATTTTTATTGATAATTTATAAAATAAGTATAATTTTTTAAAAAAGTTTAAAATTTTAATATAAGTTTAAATAATAGTTTATAATTGTAGGAAAGCAACCAATTGGGGTGAGATAACAATTTAAAAAAAAAATTGGGCATTGCAATTTTTGTTTTGTGGTCATTATAATTTTAAATGTTATAGAAACAGTTTGCTCA
>WNWK01033012.1:0-21472 GCA_009830355.1 Cherax destructor
GTATCTCATGGAGAGGCTCCCTGCCCCTCTGTGAGCATTGTCAGGTTCCAGTGTCTGTTCGACATATCCTGTTGGACTGCCCACTCTATCAACGAGCACGCAGAATTTACCTCCAACGACGCCTTCGCTCTGCGGCCCTTTCTTTACCTTCCCTTCTTGCAGATGGACCCTCCTTTAATCCTGACACTCTCATTGACTTTTTGACAAACTGACTTACTACACAAACTCTGAAGATTATACCTCTAGCACCTCCCTCAGTCCCTTCTACCTCGATCTCTTGCTACCCTCCTCCCTGCACTATCCACCGTCATCTTGCACTCCATACCCTACTAATCATCCAACTCCCTCTTACAACCCACTCTCCCTGCATCCTACAATAACCTGCAGCGCTGTATAACCCCTGTGGTTTAGCGCTTCTATTTGATTATAATAATATCCCTGCACTATCCAATGTCCTGCTGCACTCCATACCCTACTAATCATCCATCTCTCGCTTGCAATCTATTCTCCCTGCATCCTGTCCTGCCCTGCCGCGCTGTATAACCCTTGTTGTTTAGCGCTTCTTTTGATTATAATAGTTATTGTACACGCTGTATGACCCTTGTAGGTTTAGCGCTTTTTGTTTATAGTAATTGTGGTTTAGCGCTTCTATTTGATTATAATAGTTTATAGTAATTGTACAAAATTACAATTTTTAAAACTATACAGCAAAAAGGGAAAACTTTTTCATGACAGATTCACTATGAAATGCATTAAATAAGACTTGATGCTATTTAGTCTTCATTTTAATCTGGGAAAGGCGCCTCTGGAATGTGATGCTTTCTCTAAGCTACTAAAGGGAAA
Organism: Cherax destructor; assembly: GCA_009830355.1. NCBI lineage: Eukaryota > Metazoa > Arthropoda > Malacostraca > Decapoda > Parastacidae > Cherax > Cherax destructor. The sequence continues at coordinate 844 of WNWK01033012.1, forward strand.
GTCCAGTTCCTCGGATCAAGGAACCTCTCGCCAGCATAAGGGCAAAATGTAAAAAAAAATTTACAAACTACAATAAGTATACAAACCTGAGTATTTGTCAAATTGTACAGTCCACTTTTCACACCCCTTATATATACATGCACTTATTCTTATCCTTTCCTATGTTTTCTTTTTTTCCTCGGAGATACACGTACTCGCCAGTACTGATATATATCTACTAGTGTTCTCTAGCACTCGTATTGGACAGGACTGGACCAGCTTTGACGCAAGACTCCCTCTTTGACCGTCAGAAACTACATCATAAATTGATCGTATTTTCCCTTTAGCGCATTGCATTACCCATGTTAACTTTTCCTCATTCTACCCTGCAGCGCTGTTTGGCCCTTGCGGGTTTGGCGCTAAGTTTTGATTATAATACCCGGATTGAAGTACATCTTTTCCTATTCTAGCTATCTAAACTTTTACACCCAACCTCGTGAATCCTGGTGGGAATTCAGACTCGAAAATTCGGTATTTATACGTGCCATATCACTTTATCGTGGTGTTCCTTCTGATTTATCAGATAGAGGTTAAAAAAAAGTTCAATTTGTCTTCGTTCCGACGCAGGGTCACCTTACCGTGACGTGGTTTATGCCTGGGAGGGGGTCACTTTCCACAGGATGCTTGCCTGAGAAGGAATACCTGGAGAGGGGTTTCAGGGGTCAACAACCCTGAGGCCTGATCTGAGACCAGGCCTCGTGGTAGATCAGGGTCTGATCAACCAGGTTGTTACTACTGGCCGCAGGCAAACTGACTTACCAACCACAGCCCGGCTGGTCAGGTACTGACTTCAGGTGCCTGTCCAGTGCCTTCTTGACAGCCAGGAGTCTGTTGGTAATCCCCCTTATGTATGTTGGGAGGCACTTGAACAGTCTTGGGGCCCCTGACACTTGTCAGTGTACTCGTGGCACCCCTGCTTTTCATTGGGGGAATGTTGCATCTCTTGCCTAGTCTTGCTTTTATAGTGATTTTTCGTGTGAAAGTTTGGTACTAATCCCTCTAGGATTTTCCAAGTGCATATTATCACTTTCATCTCGCCTGCGTTCCAGGGAATACAAACCAAGGGTCATCAACCGTTCCCAGTAATTTAGCTGCTTTATCGTACTTGTGTGCCGTGAAATTTCTTTGTACTCTCTCCAGGTCGGCAATCTCTCCTGCCTTAATGTGCTTGTGTATTTTAGGATATTGGTCTCTGGTCCCTCTGATTTTAATTAAATTTGGTCTATCCTAATTTACCATTTTTATTGAAATTTGGATAGTTTCCTTATGATTTATAAATTCATTTTCTGATTCCTTCAAAATCTTCAAAGCTAGTAGTTAATTGCATTATCAACTTATACCGCAGTACGCCAGTCGCGTGCAATGAGGCACAGTGGGTTTGGGTTATGGAGTACTATTGGGATACCTTTCTCGGATCGCGGAGTGCTTGTTCAACATTCTTACAGAACTGCATTGTTTATACACTAAGTCAGACAACAGATATACAGATGGGTTGGGGAAGATCTAGTTGTCGAAGGATGGGAGGGGGTGGGAGGTAGTGCCGCTACACTGGTACGGTCCACTGTATTCTACCCTCAGTCTTCACATAGCTAGCGTGAAGGTAAGACGTGAGTTGTTAGTTTCTTGTTCATCCTCTTACCCCAGACCTCGTTCTCACGTGTATTTTTCATTTATAGTAGTGAACATTTATGTATTTTTTTTACGAAGTATATTAAATGACATTCCGAAGAAAATTATTAAAATGTTAACAGGCAAGACCATTTTCTTATTAGGCGTGGAATTTTATGAATGTATACTTGCACATGTGTTCTATGGGAAGGTAAACAACAATAGTTACTTTGTAAACCATAAATTAGACGTATAAATAAGAACACTTGCATCATGCATAATATACTGCCTTCGTTTTCTGACTTCGCTAAATGTTTGAGTTATTCATTGGAAGGGTTAAACCCGTAGGAGTCAGTGACTGGAGAATGGGAGGCTTCCAGCTCACTGGAGAGAGCATTAGACAATTGAAAGATCCCGGATTCAATTCCCAATTGAAAGGTTCCGGACTCAATTCCCAATTGAATCCGGGACCAATGGAAAAAAGTTATTTTGACACTTTTGGGGTTATCCTATGTAATTTACACATTTAAGACAATTGTAATTGTTCAAAAACTGCGCAACTGTACTAGATATATAAATTTAATGGTTTTTTTTTATGTAGCGCGAGTTATTTTACCTTATTTCCACTCTTATTTGCAGTGGCATCTACTCGTAAAGTAGCAACTTTAGCATTTGTTTACCTACAAAAATTCTTCCCATCAGAATTAAATATCGAGTTAAATAGAATTTAATTGTTTTGAACATTTCTGCATTTTTATTTATGAATTTAAACCTGGTTTAAAAAGAATGTCTTTTTGATTCGCCGGTACTCTCCCGGCCCGGGCCTGTACCAAGTGGTGGCCCGGTCTTGGCTCCCTTTCTCGGGAGTCTCAGACTAATGTCTGCCATGGGAGATTCAAGAGTGATACTTGAAAATGTGCCTTTGGAAAATGCAACAATACATATACAAATTTGGAGGGGTAATATGAGACACCGCTGCCAGACGTAGGATGAAGACTATTAACACCTTTTTTTTCCGAATCCATTCAAGATTCACAGCGATGTATGACCCTTGTGGGTTTAGCGCTTAGATATGATTAAAATAATCATGCAAGATTCATATTAGGATCATATGAAATGTATTCAAATGCTAAAATTTACCCCCTTTAATATATTTTGCAAAGAAACGGTACACTCCTAGGTGTTCCTCATTACTACCATCAATGAAATCTTTCTTACTATAACCACCATACAGATCACTAACAGAAATATGGGTCATTTACTTTTGCGAAAATCAGAAAAATGTTTTTTGTGGGAGGTTTGTTTATTATTTAGTTTGCTTCTCGGTCTTTCAATATGTAAATTCTAAAATACTAAATGGGTTGTGAAAGTTGTATTTTCACACGGGTCTTAGTCATATGATGACCCGCAGCTGGAGCTTTTGGTCATCTGACTAATGCCTTCCGCTGGCTTACCAGTCCACCCTATTAGTTTTTTTTTTTTTCCTAGCAGCTAAAGTAAATATTAATCAAAATATGACATACTTAACCACGCTATTATCAAATTCGTAAATTTGGATTCAGAAAGATTCTCAGCTTTTCCCACTTCATTTATTACATAAGTGAGTTTCGAAACACTTTACAGATCGCTTGTTCTATCTAGGCTGGAATATTGCTGCACACTAACTGCACCTTTCAAGGCAGGTGAAATTGCTGACCTTGAAAATGTGCAGAGAACTTTCACGGCACGCATAACTGCGATAAACCACCTCAATTACTGGGAACGCTTGAAGTTCCTAAACCTGTACTATCTAGAACGCAGGCGGGAGAGATATATTATTATATACACATGGAAAATTCTCGAGGGATTAGTACCAAACTTGCACACAAAAATCACTCCCTACGAAAGCAAAAGACTCGGCAGGCGATGTAACATCCCCCCAATGAAGAGCAGGGGTGCCACTAGCACGTTGAGGGACAACACAAGTGTCAGGGGCCCAAGATTGTTCAACTGCCTCCCAGCATACATCAGGGGGATTACCAACAAACCCCTGGCTGTCTTCAAGCAGGCACTGGACAGGCACCTCAAGTCGGTACCTGACCAGCCAGGCTGTGGTTCGTACGTTGGACTGCGTGCGGCCAGCAGTAACAGCCTGGTTGATCAGGCTCTGGTCCAACAGAAGGCCTGGTCACAGACCGGGCCGCGGGGGCGTTGACCCCTGGAACTCTCTCCAGGTAGACTCCAGGAAACTTTTTCAAAGCTGGGTTTTTTTTCTGGCCGAAATGTAACTAACATTTTCTTAGATTTTTTGATAATGAAAATCACAACATTGGAGTTGTTTACATGTCAGCTGAATTCCTAGATAATACTATAACCTAAATTTTGAGTTTCATAAAGCTGAATAACTTGGAAAAGGCTGAGACTGAAACAGGCAGTCTCTCTGAGTTATGGTTCTAACAATGACTGCATCTGTAGACTACAGCTTCCGGGCCTTGAAACTAATTATAAACTTATTTCAGAAGTTCTCAGGGTTAAAAAAAAAAAAGATTGCAAATTTTTGACCTGTCAATTTAAAAGGAATTATTGCAGAAACTTTGAAACAAGCCACATTTATTCGGCAATGTTACTGATCATTTGCTAATAAATAAAGAATTCCACTAAACTATAAATCAATTAAAACAAATATTTATTATTCGTACTGCAGCATTATCAAAAGCATTAAATATTACGTGCTTAACCTAGCTATTTTTTCACGGCACTCCACCGTTTGATAAATTACACTTTATTATTATTTAACTTTTTATTATATTTGATTTTATATCTTAACTGATTTATCATAATTATTCTTCCCCTGTTTTCTTTTATTAATTCTTTCATTCACATCAACCTACCAGCTTTTAAGTAGTATTTAAATAAATTCGTTTGAACTATACTACTTTCCTTAATGTTTGTTTACATATTTCAGAATGTTGTGGATGGGCCTAGTGAGTCTGGCGTGTGTGGGCGTGGGGGCCCAGGAGATTGTGGCGTCGAGGGCGTGCTTCCATCACCCGTCTAATGGAGGAAGCATCTATGACTTCGAGGAGCTGGATCTCTTAGAGGCTAAAAACATCTCACTCGCTGATTACAAAGGCAAGGTGAGTGAGGCTAGAAACATCTTAATTGCTGATTACAAAGGCATAGTCTTATCACCAGGTTGCCTAGTGGTTACCCAAGCACCTAAACTGACATGGTGACTTTTCTATTTTCTATTTTATTAAACAGTACAATTAACATAATTCGAAGGACAGTACATTATTACAGAAAAGGGGCCAGCAGATTATGAGCAATTTTATCTTCCCGTGTAGATAGGTATACAGAACTGATATCCTTGAACGAGATAGGGATCATATCTTCATACAGTCTTCTTATGACACAAGCGGTACCCACGAGTTGAAGGCCAATTACCGAAAGCACATAGGAAATTACAAATGTAGGTTGATTGCTAATAGACGTCGACGTGGCAAAGAGTAACTTAATACTACACAGGGAGAGCTATACTGGAGTAACCCCAGCACCAATACGGTTTCACCTCTACACCTACGCAAATACAAGTTGGCCAATATCAGTAGACTAAAAACACTTTTAACGCCAACAACGGTTTTAATATTTTCTCTAATATAATAATAATATCTTTACTACAAGTACATGTACAAGGTATACAGGCCTAGCTGACATCAATGACATACTACTATATAGAAAGCCCCTTGTTATTTACCTGGAGAGAGTTCCGGGGGTCAAGCAGCCCGGTCTGTGACCAGGCCTCATGGTGAATCAGCCTGATCAACCAGGCTGTTACTGCTGGCCGCACGAAGTCCGAAGTACGAATCATAGCCCGGCTGGTCAGGTACTGACACTAGGTGCCTGTCCAGTGCCTGCTTGAAGACAGCCAGTGGTCTATTGGTAATCCCCTTTATGCACGCTGGAAGGAAGTTGAAAAGTCTTGGGCCCCTGACACTTATTGTGTTGTCTCTCAACGTGCTAGTGGCACCCCTGCTTTTCATTGGGGGGATGTTGCATCGTCTGTAGTGTCTTTTGCTTTCGTAGGGAGTGACTCGTGTGCAAGTTTTCAAATTCAAATTCAAATTCTTTATTTCATGTAATACAAGGTGGGGGGTACTTATAGTTATACATTAAAGTTGATATTACAAGATGGCCAATAATATGCCTAGGTATGCCTAGGCTTTTCAGGCAGTCTTATGATAGGTCTTACTCAATAGCTATACAATGGATATACAGATTGTAAGGTTAGGTTTACAAAATTTAGGTACTGGAATTTAAACATTGAGAATTTAACAATTAGTATAAAAAGTTAGCAATTAGTTTATATATTAATGATAAAGGTGATATATTGGCATAATATAGATTCTATATTGGAGTATCTTAGGCAAACTTATGACTAGCTTAAGTATTATGGAGCAATAGTTGTATTAGAATTTTGGTTAGAACTGTGCAAATTAAGGGGAATCACAGATATCAATAAGTGTATTTTTCTGTGGTTAGTAATGTGCAAATTAAGGAGAATCACAGATATCAATAAGTGTATTTTGCTGTGGATATGTGCAAGATAAAGTAGTTTTCGTATGGTTAACTACCGGTTGGGTGCGTAAGTGAGATAAGATGTTTTTTAACGGTGCTTTTGAAAATGGAGGTTGTGTCTGCAGTTCTAGAGTTTTCAGGCAGGGAGTTCCAGATTTTAGGCCCTTTTATGCGCATTGAATTTTTGTATAGATTTAGTCGGACACGGGGAATGTCAAAGAGATGTTTGTCTGGTATTATGTCTATGGGTCCTGTCACAACTGTCAAGAAAGTGTTTTAGCTCAGGGTTAAAGTTGGAATTAATGGTTCTATAAATGTAGATAGCAGACTAGTAAGTATGGATGTTCTGGACAGTGAGTAGGTTTAGGTCTTTGAAGAGTGGGGGGGGTGTGCTGCCTAGCGTTTGATTGTGTGATAATTCTTACTGCGGCTTTTTGTTGAGTTATTATTGGCTTTAGGTGGGTAATTGCTGTTGATCCCCATGCACAAATGGCATATGTGAGGTAGGGATAGATGAGTGAGTAGTATAGTGTGAGTAGGGCTGATTGTGGTACATAATACTAATCCCTCTAGGATTTTCCAAGTGTATATAATAATGTCTCTCCCGCCTGCGTTCTAGGGAGTACAGGTTTAGGAACTTCAAGCGTTCCCAGTAATTGAGGTGGTTTATCGCAGTTATGCGTGCCGTGAAGGTTCTCTGCACATTTTCTAGTTCAGCAATTTAACCTGCCTTGAAAGGTGCAGTTAGTGTGCAGCAATATTCCAGCCTAGATAGAAGAAGCGACCTGAAAAATGTCATCATGGGCTTGGCATCCCTGGATTTGAAGGTTCTCATTATCCATCCTGTCATTTTTCTAACAGATGCAATTACTACTTTGTTATGGTCCTTGAAGGTGAGATCCTCTGACATGATCACTCCCAGGTCTTTGACATTAGTTTTTAGCTCTATTGTGTGGTTGGAATTTGTTTTATACTCCGATGAAATTTTAATTTCCTCACGTTTTCCATATCGGAGTAATTGAAATTTCTCATCCTTGAACTTCATATTGTTTTCTGCAGCCCATTTAAAGATTTGGTTGATGTCTGCTTGGAGTCTTGCAGTGTCTTCAATGGTGGACACTGTCATGCAGATTCGGGTGTCATCTGCAAAGGAAGACACGGCACTGTGGTTTATATCCCTGTCTATGTCCGATATGAGGATGAGGAACAGGATGGAAGCGAGTACTGTGCCTTGTGGAACAGAGCTTTTCACCGTAGCCGCCTCAGACTACTCTGTTGACTACTATTCTGTGTTCTATTTGTTAGGAAATTATAGATCCATCTGCCAACTTTTCCTGTTATTCCTTTATCACGCATTTTGTATGCTATTACACCATGGCCACACTTGTCAAAGGCTTTTGCAAAGTCTGTGTATACAACATCTGCATTCTGTTTGTCTTCTAGAGCATCCAGGACCTTGTAGTGGTCCAGTAGTTGGGACAGGCAGGAGCGACCTGCTCTAAACCCATGCTGCCCTGGGTTGTGTAATTGATGGGTATCTAGATGAGTGGCGATCTTGCTTCTTAGAACCCTTTCAAAGATTTTTATGATACGGGATGTTAGCGCTATTGGTCTGTAGTTTTTTGCCAATGCTTTACTGCCCCCTTTGTGGAGTGGGGCTGTTTGTTGTTTTTAGTAACTGCGGGACGACCCCAGTGCCCATGCTCCCTCTCCATAGGATGTTAAAAGCACGTGATAGAGGCTTCTTGCAGTTCTTGATGAACACGGAGTTCCATGAGTCTGGGCCTGGGGCTTAGTGCATGGGCATGTCATTTATCGCCTCTTCGAAGTCATTTGGCGTCAGGATAATGTCAGATAGGTTTGCGTCTATCAAGTTCTGTGGCACTCTCATAAAAATTTCATTTAGGTCTTCGACTTTCAGCCTGGTTAGCGGCTCGCTAAAAACTGAGTCCTACTGGGACTTTAGTAGCTCACTCATTTCCTTGCTGTCATCTGTGTAGGACCCATCCCGTTTAAGTAGGGGCCCAATACTGGATGTTGTTTTCGACTTTGATTTTGCATAAGAAAAGAAATACTTTGGGTTTCTTTCAATTTCATTTATGGCTTTTAGTTCTTCCCGCGTTTCTTGATTCCTGTAAGATTCCTTTAGTTTTAATTCGATGTTTGCTATTTCTCTGACCAGTGCAGAGCATTTCGGGCAAATTAGGTCAGATTTTGTCCCAGGATGCGACCCACACCAGTCTACACACCCATTTTACTGATGGGTGAACATGAACAACCGATGTAAGGAAACACGTCCGATCCGATGTCTCCACCCCTTCGCCGGGAATCGAACCCGGACCCTTGCCGTGTGAAGCGAGAGCTTTTGCCACCAGGCCACGGGGCCAGTAATTTGATAGTTTAACAGCTGTACATAGCATAGCCTTTGATCAAGGATATGTAAACAAATCAGGAGATACTTATTCCATGGTTGATACTTATAATTCCTGCCACCAACACAAGCTTGAACACTGACTCGAAGTTCGATTTCTAAGAAAACTAGGTAAGCTTTAGTAAAGTTAATTTTTTTTTTACAAAATTCATGTTTTAATAATTTTCAATTTCTGCATTCAGCACACGGTTTTAGACGCATGCAGTAGTGAAAAGTCATGGATATTTAACTTAGGATAACCCAACATAGCTAAATACACAGTGAATGGCAAGTATAGATGACAAATTTTATGTAACACATTTAACACTGCAAACATTTTATTGTGACGTTTCGCCCTAAACATGGCTTTAACAAGTCTCCATATACTATACGAATGAGTTTAACATTTCCCATAAAAAATAATCCATTTTGTTTTACTTGGGCAAATGTGTGCCATCTTTACGGCAGGCAATATTATTACAATCTAAACCCACTAGTGTTGTGGCAATACAAAAGGTAAAAAATAACTCCAAACAGTCACTTGAAGCTGACTCGTATCAATATCTTCTCCGACACCGTAAAAAGTTGGACTGCGTGTAAATATCTCGACAACTCATGTTCAAGGGCATACAGAAGAAAATGTTCACCATTATCTTGAGTGATATCTAGTACATAAACGCCCCACTCCTACTTACCTGGCACAGGAGATACCGTGATCAGATCATCTAAACAAAATGGATCTCAAAGGTAACCTTAGGATTGAACCAAATGTTCTCAGTTTATGCTGCACTCTGCACTCTTCCAGTCGTATGCATTGGGGCACAAGAGACGAGTTAGGGGATAACTTTCTCAGATACGGGATACCTTTTTCAGATCGCGCAGTGACATAAATATATGTAGTTTTATCAGTGTTGAGACTGTAGTACGTATGGGGCTACAACTACCTTGGCTGTCGTGTCGAATGGGGTGGGGTGGTCGACTGTTGCCTGGGTAACTGGGTTACACAACAACTTGCGAGATAATTCTGTTTACTCATCTCAAGTAACTAGTGAATTAATTACCATTGTACCTTGTTCAGCTATCAAAACTTTGGGGCCCAGTCTCTGGACCCTATATATACCTCTGTAATCTGCAAATACCTTTGTAACTTGTCATGATTGTGACCATCTGAGTTCATTACCTATGTAACTTGCTCAGCTATCAAACTTTGAGGTCCAGTCCCTGGACCCATTATGTACCTCTGTAATCTTTTGACTACCGCCCACAGGATGGGTATGGGGTGCATAATAAAGATATCAAACTAAACTCATCTCAAGATGGTGATCTTCAGCACGTACAATCTGACTCCTGCCCCAATGTCTTTTCCCCTTCCCTCTGTGGGATACAGATTGACCGACATTTTTTGGCGGGTGTTGTTCGACCTTGAGGCTGGACTGTTTATGGGGCCTTGGGGCTAGGCAACGTCCCAGTGTTGTCAACAAGGTCATGGAAAGCCAAGTGGTCACTCTTAACATTACTCATCATCTTGCTCCGTTAGTCTCGGGTTACGCTCTGCACAGCTTTTTTTTTTTATCTTGTTTTCTCTGGCAGCTACTGAGGCGTATGCTTTTGTTTCTTTTATTTCTCTTCGATTTTTAGGGTTTTATGTTAGGCAGGCAGTGAATATATGCATATATATTCATTTTTTTTAACCTGCTGTTTCCTACCAAGCAATAGTGACCAAAGATAGAAACACGTTTACCATCATATGCACCAAAGTTGTCTTCCAGGAGGTTACAACCCACATGCAGACACCAATGGTATAATGTCATCCACGATGAATGTATAAACCCTTTTGATTAACTTACCTTGCTTCATGCTTACTATGACCAAACCTCAACATCCTCTTCATTCTTTGAATTATAACTTTCACACACCACCACATTGTTTACTACAGTAGTGTGTTAATTCCAGTCGGTGCATAATGAAGATGTTAAACTAATTAGGTTCTCTGCCAGTCAGGTACCTTCCCTTCAATTATACAATGAACAAATGCACCAACCATTAAATTATTCTAGTTTTGTGGGATCACTAAACCCGTAGGGGTCATAGGAGATAACTAGGTTTGATCCAAGGAAGGCAATAGAAAGTCTGATTCCTTGGATCAAAGGATCCTGACCGACGTCAGGGACACCCTCGAGGAGAACCATCCCAAAAACTTCATTCATTTTCATTAACTGCATTACAGTCTTACTGCCTTGCTATATTTTATTTCCATTATATTAATATTAAAAATGAATTTTTATTTTTATTAATCTATAAACAAAGCAATATTTATCTTATGTTTTTTTTATCATTCTCTTTATAATTATTACCATAATTATTGAGGTCACAATTTGGATATAGGTATATTTTTTTCTGGAACTGGACCCCTTACCATGTATACTTTTTATTTTAATTAAAACAAAGATTATGGAATTGAAATATATACACATGATATACTTCATAAAGCTATAATCATATCTTTAATTTTTAAAGGGGTGGACAGGTAAGCCAGCGGAAGGCCTCGGTCAGATGACTAGAAGCTCAAGCTGAGGGTTATCATATGACTAAAACCCGCGTCATGAAACGCTTGTCCTGTTTCCTGACAAACCTGATACCTACCTACCATCATAAAACTTTACCTATTTAAATTTGTCAAGTGTTAAAGAAGTGTCGCTGTTAGGGAATACACTTAGTTTTTCTAGTTTACTAATTATTACAAAAGTATATACACGTGTATATTCTGATTTACAGGCAGCCACTGTGACTTACTAAGTCAGTAGTTTGGAATATTAATTAAAAACACTGAAGGTTGTATGAAATCACTTACCTATCAGCCAGATAACAATCATTTCACGTATCTTAAGTGATTTTCTCCCAGCTCTTCACAGCGCTGACCCACGTTAGTGCTGCGCCCTCCAGCTCAGCACTCACACGGATGTCTGACATTCACGTAAATTACGTTAAACTCTGTCAATTTATTATAAGCATTACACTGTTATTTTTTTTCAATTTAAATGGTTGGACTATAAAACAAAAAGGGAGGGCAATAATCTGTGCAAACCAGTAGATACATATCATTCTAAGGGCATACATAAATTTTGAGCTCTCACCTTTGGTGTATTTTAGTGCCCAAATCCTTCATCCCTCTATGCTGGATACTAAACAATAATTCGAATAATTCTAATAGATGTAAACTATGCAAGGAAATAAAATCCTTAATCCTTAAATCTGCTCCTACATAGGTGTCCTTTTCGTGATCTGCAGACCATCAGCATCAACTGCGTCTAGATGCCGAAGGAGACACTGCTCCTCTGTTTAAGAGATTACTAACAAATAATGAATGCGACAGTTACAATTATATTAAGCGAGAAAAATTATGAAAACTAGTCACTCAGCCAAATTATCAGCACTTAGACTTTACACTCTTCTCGGTGGCCTGACTCAGCATGCATCTCAGTTAGGTTTAAAGCCTATCTACTGCACGTGAACCATTAAGACTATTTCACCTGAACACACAATTCAAGAATAATTTAATCCTATAAATAAAGTTAAGTAAACCGTGATGGAGAAAGTTGCACCATGCAGACGTTTGGTGAAAGGCACAAAATGCAGAAGATTCCTTAATGTTTGTACATTTACCCAACACTGGGCTTTTTCAAGTACATTGCTCATATGAGAAAGAATGGCTTGTATAACCCCCACGGAGTTGTCACACGCTGGGTGTCATGGGACGTGTGACATCACTCCCGGTGATGTCATCTCTGAAGTATTTAGCGAAAGTTCTCTTCAAAATAACAAACCCTGCCACTACATCATAACCAAGAGTTACCTCTACGTTATGACTACCACTACTGCTACTTACATCATGGGCCAGTGGGACTACTGCTCTTTTCTCACTTCGTTACCTATATATACCGTCTGTGTCCTAGTATTGAATGTATTAGCGGTAAACTGTCACATTAGTTGTACATGTGTCCTTTTACCCAACACATTGTCTGTACTTATACTAGCATTGTTACAAGCGTAAGGTTGTCTACTAAACCTTTCACTTAAACGAAAGTTCATCCAAAATCGTTCAAACCTAAGTCAAAGTTTGTCCAATAAAGACTCGCCTTGCTAAATGTTTTCGACCTCGTTAGTCGAAAATGGAGAAACGCTTAATTAACCTGTAACGATCACAGCGCCTGAGGGAGGAAAGGAGGGAAATGGAGTTTAAGCAGAAGGGTAGATCCAATATATTGGATCAAGAGTCACTTAAGTGTTTCATTATCAATTCGAATATTTTTCACAACTCTTTCGGTAAGGTAAATTATATAAACACAATATCCTGGCCTCTATCCATAGCTCCAAGATTGACTGACCTCCCTTTTTGTGACGTCCCATATCTATGTCGTGCTGAATAGGTAAAACTGGTCAATTAGCAAGAACTCATTTAAAATTAAGTATTTTCTAAAAAATTCTCATGTACGTTTAAAGATATATTTTTCATTTATGTAGTATAGGTTAATGTAAAAATTAATAATTTTGTACCAAAAGAACCTTAGAAAACTTACCTAACCTTATTATAAGCGCAATTTAATTTAACCTAATCCAACTAAATATATTTTAGATAAGTTTATAGTAATTTAATAATAAACAAAAACAATGAAATGTATTTTTTTCGTTAGGTTCAGAATGATTTTTGTGAAATTATTGCCTACACAAATTTTCGCTTGCTTTATTCGGCAAGAGCGTTGCTATTTAAGCCAAAATAGCAAGTTTTACTTATTTTACTAAGAAATGGTTATAACTGACCATAGTTTTTAAAGAGGTGGACCGATAAGCCAGCGGAAGGCCTCGGTCAGATGACCAAAAGCTCCAACGGCGGGTCATCTGACTAAGACCCGCGTCAGGAAACACTTGTCCTGTTTCCTGACCTTTTACCTAACCTAACCTTTTACCTATTCGGCACGACATCTATATGATCACAGATAATAATTTTGACCTTTACAAGGCACTTGCTACTGCTCCATGTGAAAGGTTTTATGAATAAAGTTATAACAGATGGCAGTGGCAGAAAAATACTAAACTGGATCAGGTCATAGGTAAGAGATAAAACAGAATTAGTCTTCAGCTGTGTACCGCAGGGTTTTAACAACCTCTAATATTTATATATATAAATGATCGTAACTTTGGAGCAAACAGTAAGTAAATTCTCAGCCTGTACTAATGTAGACATAAATTCAAAGGCATATACTACCACGAAATGTGTGTTATAATATTTAGGGGAGAGCGCTAAACCTGTAGAGGTTATATACCGCCTGGGGAATGGGAAGCATTCAGGTTTGATCCAAGGAAGAGGAGAGCAGGTCCAATGAGGGAGTGTACGAGGCTATACATGTTTTTAGAACTAGGAGTGAGGGCTGATTTTGTCAGCCCTCACTCTTGAGTATTATGCTGTACAGTTTGGGTCAGACTATAAACGTTGGACATTAATTATCTTGATTATGTAAATTAGTCAGAATTATATTATAATTATGAAGGAGCGCTAAACCCGTAGGATTATACAGCGCATGTGGGGGGAAAATGGAAGGTATTCATGCTCAATTCAGGGAACTGGAGCACAGATCCAGTTCCCTAGATCAAGAGCCCCTCACCAGCGTCAAGGAACCTCCCTTGAGGGGAAATTAGTCCAAAGCCTCAGAAATCTTTCCTACTAAAGTTACAAGTGGATTAAGCTCCTACAAGTTACAGTTCCCTTTGAAGTTACAGTTCCCTTTGAAGTTACAGTTCCCTTTGAAGTTACAGTTCCCTTTGAAGTTACAGTTCCCTTTGAAGTTACAGTTCCCTTTGAAGTTACAGTTCCCTTTGAAGTTACAGTTCCCTTTGAAGTTACAGTTCCCTTTGAAGTTACAGTTCCCTTTGAAGTTACAATTCCCTTTGAAGTTACATTCTCATGTGAAATTCTTGTAAAATGCGTAAGGATTATAATTGATAAGGTATAATATAAGACTATATACCTAATGTGTTTAAATTACTTGACCAGTTAAAGAAGTAATAATGACTTCGGTCTGAATAGACCGAAGCCATTTAAATTTAGTAATGGCAAAGCTAAAAATAAAAATTTAAATACCAACTGCCAAGTATTCACCGATGCATATACTTAGGTCACTAGAAATTTGTATTACACATAAGAGAAATAAAATAATTGGGCGGAAATAGGACTTGCTTCGTATGAGCTAGTAGACCTAAAACAGAATATTAATTTCCATTTTTTTTAGTCCATAGGATGAATTATGTTCTTATTAATTAATAATCACGCTCTAGTATTGTCTTGTCACCTAGGTTTCTAGTCATTTATTAATAAGAATCTTGCAATATTTGTCATTCATGTGTCCACACTATGAATGACAAAAAAATGCAGCTAAATACCTTCTTCATTATGTGTGGACGTGTGAATTGCTCATTACTATATAATTTGTTCATGATTGTAACCATGTATAAACGTAAGTAAATTTGCTTACATGATTCATTACCTTTGAAACTTGAGTGCACTACCTTTGTACGTTGTTCAGCTATCAAAACTTTGGGGCCCAGTCTCTGGACCCATTATGTACCTCTGTAATCTGTAAATACCTTTTGTAACTTGTCATGACTGTGACCAGATCTACCTGAGTTCATTACCTTTGTAACTCGCTCAGCTATCAAAACTTTGGGGCCCAGAGGGACTGCAATACCATGGTGTTAGGATTTATATTGGGAACTCTGCTCTCAACATATTTAATTTGTATGCTCCTGCTGATAAATTCAATTACTTGGAGCTCCCAACTTGTGCTCAGTCTGAGCCTACTCTGATCATTGGAGATTATAATGCAAGACACAAAAGCATTGGAAGCTCACAGTTTAGTAATCGTAATGGTAACCAACTGTTGTCACTGTTAAATAGTCATGATAATGTGCAAATTGTAGGTGACCTTGAACCCACACATATCTATGGAGGCATCCTTGATCTGTGTCTTGGCTTCAACATTACTTCTGCCAGCTGTGAGTCTTCCATTGTATCAGATATATCATCAGACCATTTCCCAAGGCTAACCTCACTAGATATAGGTAATACTATCCTTCCTGGTGGAATATTCAAACGGAAACGTTTTAATGTTCCCCTGATCAATATGATGACTTTGTTGCACATGTGACTGACTGGTATAATTCCTATGAGTGTTCTTCTGTTGAGACCTTTAACAATGACCTTGTGAGCAGTATTCAGAACTACTTAGAGCCGCCTCAAAAAACTCCTGGAACTGTTAACCCAACCAACTTCCATAACAATCATACCTCCCATAAAAACCATACTTATTACAATGATCTTAAACTTCGAACACTGAAACGTACTGCACGCAGAATAGGCCTAGCCTATAGAAATCATCGTACCCTGGAATGCTGAGACTCTTTCAAACTGCCCTTGCTGCTGCCAGAGAGCGTATGACAGAGCTGCGGCAAACTGACTGGGAAAATTTGTCAATGGTCTCAATGCTCACACCCCACTTAGCCGAGCATGGAGGGACATAAATAGAATTAAGGGTAACAAAACTGGTCAGATTGCGCACCCTCATCCCTTACATAGGGCGAATGAGCTAGTCAGTGCTTGGGCTGTTACATCAAGCTATGAAAATCTTCCCAGTACCACACAGGCGAAATTAAATGACAAATATGATGCTAGGGAGAGACTTGTTTGTTTTATGCTCAGCAAGGAAGATGACTGTAACATTCCTTTCACTGACTTTGAACTTGATGCAGCACTAACTAAAGGCAACTCCACGTCGCCTGGTGAGGATGGTATTACCTACAATATACTAAGATTGCTGTGTCGAGTACCAGGCAATCCTTTACTCGAATTATACAACATGAGTTATGTAACTGGGGAGCTCCCTAAATCTTGGACCAACAGCCTGATCATTCCCATTCCTAAGCCCAATCAACAAAATTCATTTCGCCCAATATATCTTACTAGCTGCTTATGTAAAACATTTGAGAGGATGATTCTGAATCGTCTCAAGTACAGAATAAAAAAATTTTTGTCCCCCCGATTGCATGGTTTCATGCATGGAAGGAGTGTGCACCAATGTTTAGCTACCTTTCTCACTCTGCACACTGATAGCTCATACACTACCTTCCTTGACCTTAAATCTGCTTTTGATGTTGCCAACCGACATGTAATCATCAGTGAACTTGCCAGAATGGATGTTGGAGGATGGCTTCTCCGCTGGATTAAGGGCTACCTGTCCAACAGAAAGTCTTCTGTGTTGTTCCAGGGGCATAGAAGTATAACTAAAGACTTTGAATTAGGAACCCCACAGGGAGGTGTGCTCAGTCCCATTCTATTCAATATTCTAATTAATGCCTTACTTAATGCTATGCCTAGTCAGCCCCATCATTATATGATCAGTTTTGCTGATGATATAATGATTCACACCACCGGATTCTCCAACACCCAAAACATCCTTAACCATGTACTAGCCTCGTGTCAGGACCTAGGGTTGATAATCTCTACTGATAAAACAAAAATACTCAATAGGCGTCCTCCTCGACAGAGAGGCACTGTTCGCCAGATCCAGTTGCATGATGGGTCTCTTCTAGAATATGTAAACAGATACAGGTATCTAGGCTTTGAGGTCCCACTACTTGGACCTGTTGTAACGAGACTTTGTCGTCAATACAAAGAAAGGTTGAGAGCACTTAGAGTTGTGGCAGGGTTTCACCCCAGGTATGGTGCTAATGTTAAAATTGTGAAAATGATGTATCTTGCTTATATTAGATCATTAGTTGATTATGCTGCGCCACTACTTGCTCTTGTGTCTGACTGGAAGCTTGGAGGGCTGGAAAACTGCAGAACGAAGCAATGAGGATCATTTTAGGATGCCCTCGTACTGCCAAAATTTTAAATATGCAGAAAGAACTTGATATTCCAAGCATCAGAGATCGTGTTACTGAAAGAAATATCCTAATTGGGGTTAATATGCTCAGGCAAGCCCATTCAAACCCCTGCACAGAAGCCCTCCAAACTTTCCTCAGCACTGGTGAACATCCCTCCAGATGGATCGAAAAACTGGAACCGACCTCCGCATGAATCAGATACATGATCTGTGGCAAGTAAGGCAACAGCGGCACTTCTCCGCTCCATGGAATATTACCCCATTCCAAACTACCATCCCTCCATTTCCCCAAACTACTTCTTAAATCACAACCAAAGCTTCGCCTTGAAGCCAAACATGATGCCTTAAGCTGTATTGATAATTTAGCCAAACAGCACACTCTCCACAAATTATTTACGTTGATGGTTCAGTTCACCAATCCACTGGTGCAGCTGGTACTGCTGCTGTTGTCATACAGAGGATGGCTCTCTTAAAGAAATTGGAGCACGCATCAATAACTGGGCCTCTACCCTTCAGACAGAACTGTTTGCCATACTCCTTGCACTCAAATGCGTCCATGTATCTAAGGTTGACTCTCTAATTGTAACTGATTCTCTGTCATCCATAAATGCTCTCAACTCATCAAGTATAACTTGTAGCATGCTTGTGTCAGAAGCCAGACACAGGTATGGTAGGATTGTGGATAGTAGAGTCAGAGTGCACATGCTGTGGATTCCATCTCACATTGGTCTTCAGATGCATGATAGAACTGATAAATTGGCTAAGTTTTATGCTTTCAAAGAGGGGTAGATTACAATCTTGGCTTGTCAGTTAGCAGTTTGAGAACAATAATACGAAAAGAACTAGAACTGAATTTTATTGACTTAAGACTCAGGGAGATTGACACCAGTCAGTCCATCTATCATCATTCTATCATGCAGGAGGAGCCACATGTCTATGGTGCATCCAACAAAATAAGCAGACTCTTGGATGTCACTACCGCCCGCCTCCGGCTGGGTTACAAGTATCTTTGGCAGGTTAAATCACAACCACCAGATGTAGACCAAACAAAATGTAAACTTTGCCAGTTGGATTATTGTCACCCTGCGTCATTATGTACTGGAGTGCGACAAAATTAATGAATTCAGAGACAACTCACTCAGAAATGTTCAAGATATGTCAAAGTATTTTATCCACAGTGGTATATTACAGACCATTCTGGAAAAATACCCTGACTTTGCTCCCTGTAAATAAAGCATTGCTACGTACGTACGTGTGTGTGTGTGTGTGTGTGTGTGTGTGTGTGCGCGCGCGTGCGTGCGCGTGCGCGTGCGTGCGTGCGCGTGCGTGTGTGTGTGTGCGTGTGTGTGTGTGTGTGTGTGTGTGTGCGCGCGTGCGTGTGCGTGTGTGTGTGTGTGCGCGCGCGCGCGCGTGTTGATTGCCTTTTTGTCCTGTGCACATGTCGATTGAAGGCTGGGCCTGTTGTGTATGTATATATGTGTGTGTGTGTGTTTATGTGTATATGTAAGTGTGTATGTGTGACCCAACAATAAAATTTGCACCAAGAACTCATTACAGTTGTGACTGGGTGTAGACTAGTGAAGTGTTCATTGCGTTATAATTTGTTCATGATTGTAACCATGCATAAACGTAAGTAAATTTACTTACATGTTTCATTACCTTTGTAACTTTGAGTTCATTACCTTTGTAGCTTGTTAGTTCATTACCTTTGTAACTTGCTCAGCTATCATAACTTTGGGGTCCAGTCCCTGGACCCATTATGTACCTCTGTAATCTTTTGACTACCGCCCACAGGATGGGTATGGGGTGCATAATAAAGATATCAAACTAAACTGTTGTCTTGATGCTGCTGCTGTATGTTGTCAAGATGTTGATGTTGTATGTCTTGAAAATACTGTTGCTGTATGTCTGTTATCTTGAAGATGCAGCTTCTGCTGTGTGTTGAAGATGTATGTCTGTTGTCTAGAAGATGCTGTTGTATATCTTAGATATACAACAGCATCTCAACTCTCTCAGTTCCTTAGACATCAAACTTACTTTTCGCCGGACTAACTCTCTCCGTATTAATCTGGTTCATACCTCTCCTCCCTGGTGTCTACTCTATTTCTTGTTCCTCCTGTAGCGCTGGGATAACCTGTGGTTTAGTTCTTTTTTGATTATAATTAATAATTGTTCCTCCTGTCCTATTCAGTACTTTGGAGAAACTGGCCGATCTCTTTCTGACAGACTTAGGGACCATTGAAGATGTTGCTGTATGTCTCGTTATCTTGCTGTTGCTGCTGTATGTCTATCTTGGGTGTTGCTGCTGTAATCTGTTGTCTGGATAGTGCTGTTGTATGGGCTGTTGTCCGGTGTCGCTATTCAAACTCAAATATTTATTGTTTTGTGGTACAAAAAGAATGTAGTTTAATGTAATAAAATTGTAGGACAAAAGAAAGCCACTAGATGCATGTTTTGTTGTTTTAGATGTTACTACTATGTATGTCTGTTGTCCTGAAGATGCTGTATGTCTTGTTTCCTTGTGATGCTGCTTGAAAGATTTTGTTTGTAAGATGCGCCATTCATAAAATGCTGCTGATGTGCTGTCTCGAAGATGCTTTATTGTCTGCTGTTTCAAAGATACTGCTATGAAATATGCTGCTGTTTGTCGTCTCGAACAGCGGCCATTTATCTCGCACCTGCAGCATGAGCGGTAACGCAAAAATGGGAGGATTACAGAGGTTGTAATGGGTTTTGTCAAACCCCTGGGGGGTCTGGGCTAAAGCCCTGTTCCACGGCGAGGGCCCCGGGTTCGATTCCCAGCCAGGGAAAACAATGGGGTGCTTCTTACACCTGTTGCTATAAATTACCCATCAGTAAAAGTGTAATGCTTGGGCTCAGAAACTGATCCTTAATTCCCAAAATGCTCAGCATTTTGGGCAAATTAGGCCTCTTTGTCCCAGGATGCGACCCACGCCAGTCGACTAACACCCAGGTACCCCAATTTTCTGATGGGTGAATAGTAGTACGCATGGCCCGATGTCAGCTAAGCCTTAAACCTTGAAGACTTTTTAAAAAAAATTTATTTTATTAACCCTCA
>WNWK01033013.1:0-21471 GCA_009830355.1 Cherax destructor
AGGCATTGAGATGTTACCTTACTAAGGTCACTGGGTTCCCTGTCTCAAGGTCCTGAGATGTTACCTGTACTGGCACTGAGATATTCTTGTACCAGGCCCTAGATTTAGTCTCAAGGTCACTGAGATGTTATTTTACTCAGGTCACTGAGATTTTTTCCCCAAGGTCACTGAGATGTTCCCTTTTCCCAGGGGTTTCTTTTATAATCACTGGGTTACCTTCCCAAAAGGCACTGAGATGTTACCTGCTCAAGGTCATGAGATTTCCGTATCAAGATCATGAGATGTTACTTTCTCAAGGTCCTGAGATGTTACCTGTACTCGGGGCACTGAGATGTTTTGTACCAAGGTCACTGAGATGTTACCATTTACCGGTCACTGAGATGTTACTTGTACTCAAGGTCACTGAGATGTTCCCTGTCTAAAGGGTCACTGAGATTTTTGTCCAAGGTCACTGAGATGTTACCTGTACTCAAGGTACTGGATGTTACCTGTACTCAAGGTCACTGAGATGTCACCTGTACTCAAGGTCACTGAGATGTTACCTGTACTCAAGGTCACTGAGATGTTACCAGTACTCAAGGTCACTGAGATGTTACCTGTATTCAAGGTCACTGAGATGTTACTTGTACTCAAGGTCACTGAGATGTTACTTGTACTCAGGTCACTGAGATGTTCCCTTTACTCAAGGTCACTGAGATGTTACTTGTACTCAAGGTCACTGAGATGTTACTTGTACTCAAGGTCACTGAGATGTTACCTGTACTCAAGGTCACTGAGATGTTACCTGTACTCAAGGTCACTGAGATGTTACCTGTACTCAAGGTCACTGAGATGTTACCTGTACTCAAGGTCACTGAGATGTTACTTGTACTCAAGGTCACTGAGATATTACTTGTACTCAAGGTCACTGAGATGTTACCTGTACTCAAGGTCACTGAGATGTTACCTGTACTCAAGGTCACTGAGATGTTACCTGTACTCAAGGTCACTGAGAATGTTACTTGTACTCAAGGTCAAATCGGAACTAGTGTTTCTCTGATATTGCAATATTTTCTTTTTTTTTTCAAGTTTTTTTTTTTCATTGTTGAAGATGAATAAATGTAGGATCTGTTGCCTGTACTCAAAGTGGTATTTGAGTTTATGTTTTCTCAATATTACTACGATTATATATTTTATCATTAATAAAGTTGAGAAGTATTCTCCTGTTTGGTTTATGGCCCTTGAACGTTCTCATTGGTAAACATTAGTCACTGGTCATGCAGTAGTGACGTCACTGGTCATGCAGTAGTGACGTCACTGGTCATGCAGTAGTGACGTCACTGGTCATGCAGTAATGACGTCACTGGTCATGCAGTAGTGACGTCACTGGTCATGCAGTAGTGACGTAACTGCAGTTTACTTCCCCCATCCCCCCGCCCCTAGATTTCATTGGGGTGACACCAAAGATGCCGCCCCGGGTGACACCAAAGATGCCGCCCCGGGTGACACCAAAGATGCCGCCCGGGTGACACCAAGATGCCGCCCGGGTGACACCAAAGATGCCGCCCCGGGTGACACCAAGATGCCGCCCGGGTGACACCAAAGATGCCGCCCGGGTGACACCAAAGATGCCGCCCGGTGACACCAAAGATGCCGCCCGGGTGACACCAAGATGCCGCCCGGGTGACACCAAGATGCCGCCCGGGTGACACCAAGATGCCGCCCGGGTGACACCAAAGATGCCGCCCGGGTGACACCAAGATGCGCCCGGGTGACACCAAAGATGCCGCCCTGGGTGACACCAAGATGCCGCGGGTGACACCAAAGATGCCGCCCCGGGTGACACCAAAGATGCCGCCCGGGTGACATCAAAGATGCCACCCCCGGTGACACTAAAGATGCCACCCGGGTGACACCAAAGATGCCGCCCAGGTGACACCAAAGATGCCCCGGGTGACACCAAAGATGCCGCGGGTGACACCAAAGATGCCGCTCCGGGTGACACCAAAGATACCGCCCCGAGTGACACCAAGGATGCCGCCCGGGTGACACCAACCTAGCAGCGCCACTGTGTATACCTGTATCTAAATAAACTTACTGACGACAGGGGCATTGACTAATGGGTCAATGGAATTTTTTATAATTTTCCTAAATTCAGCGTGTGTAAATATGAATAATATAATGATTGTGTATTAAAATGTGACATTAATTTGACCCTTCGAGAAATTTAGTGTGAAGGAGGGTGTGCAGCGGCCACAGAGTGATAATACAGGGAGGAGGATGCCATAGTGAATTAATGTGTGAGCATTGGTTGTGGTGAAATCATCAAGTAATCCGGCGTCATCGAGGCCATAATTAAGTGTTTCGGCCCGAATTTGTAATAGGAACCCGTGTTAATGTCCCCTGCTAAAAATGGAACAGGAAATTTGCGGGACCTCCAGAATTACACATGGATGGTGGAAAATAAGGAGACTATGCCATCACGCACACAAGGAAGCACGCCACTGCCCTTTCATTTAGAATTCTCGCTGGCCAGTGTAGGTTTCTGTATGGTAGGTAGGCGTTGTGGTGTGGCACAACTACAGTAATTAAATGGTAAGTGGTAATACAAATTTCTTTTCTAATAACACTATTGTATTATATGTGTTGTATAATAATTGTATTCTGTGTACCCAGGAAGCCAAATAATATGCAGTCCACACTATTTTATAATTTACCATTATCGGTATTAATGTTTAACATTGTAATTGTTAATTTAATGTCAGGTCAAGTTTTTTCCTCAGAGTGGTGAAGGAGTGGGCATCGAAGGAGTGACAGTCCTGTGACCTACCAGGGCCGGATTTAGGGAGGGCCCAGGGCCGGGCCCCACCAAATGATGAAAATATTATGACACATATACTGAGAATTGAATAGATCGCAAAAAGAGAAAATGTTTGCAAGAGTTTGAATTGTGGTGGGATTGTCATGTTGAGTCATCTGATAGCTGGTGTTCCATCATCAGTGCGAGCGCGTCGTCAGGTGCATGATGCGAGGATGACTCGCAGCACATCATCATCCTGGGTGTGCAGGGCGCTGCAGTATGAATGACTGCCTGATCGTGGTCAGTATGTGAACAACAGTGTGGTAGTGAGAACCGGCTATGAACGAGCATGAAGCAAGGGCGGCTTCTGAACCTGACGGTCATGAGCATAGAATCTGACATTCTGCGCTCGTTGGATTTTGATGGAGTCATCAGAGACTTTCGACTTATAATATTTTATCTGATTGAAGATAACTCCTCATAAGTCTGTACATTACTTTTGAGCTACACTTGCAAATGAGCCGATAGGCTGCTAAAATACACTATAAATCTAATATATTGTTTCATTTCTTCATCTTAAGAGGATGGTATATATATTGAGAGTGGCGAAAGTTTTCCTAAGAGAAACTTAAGTCTTCTAAGCATTAGTTAGGCCTTTTAATGCAAAGGGCCCCCACCAAACTGGGCCCCGGGCCCCTACCCCTAAATTCGGCACTGTGACCTACTGTGACTAAGTCCCACTTACCTCACCAAAATTACTTACATGTAATAATTAAAGTATTACCCTGTAAACCTCATAGAGGTAATTTCTCATAGGGTCAATATTTTTTCTGCAAAAAATACAAAGCCTTCACAACAGCAATTAAGTAAGTTTATTCAGGTATACACAAATATAGTTACATAGATTATCATACAAAGCAGCATATGTGTAGAGAACCTAGGATAACCAAAAAAGTCAGAGTGACTTATTTCTATTGGGGTCCTTTTAATACCTCATTATTATACTATAAAGGAGATAATATCTTAGTATTATACTATAAAGGAAATATACTAGGAATAAGGTAAATTGAGTTATTATATTTACATGTGTGTTAGTTAAAAATATAAAAAAATATTCTCCTTCCTTTCTGTCGCTACATTCATTAGGTACCTTTTGGCTCTCTTCTAGGATGACTCACACTGGTCGACTAACACCCAGGTACCCATTTTAAACTGATGGGTGAACAGGGACAGGGACAGCAGGTGTCTTATGGAAACACGTCCCTAATGTTTTCCAGCCGTACCGGAGGTGGTTGAAGCCTGGCCAGTGACTGTGGGTACTACAAAGTTGTGCTCTCTTCCCTAGTACTATGTCTGCTTTGGTTCCCAGCCTTGACAAAATCGGCAGCAAGATATTCAGGACACTGTCTGTGAGATATTTTATAAACGATTTAAATTCAGTTGTTTACTGTCTTCAATATTCAGCATATCCAATTATTGTAATTCATCCTGGCATACATATTCTCTTGGACTCAGGTCCAGGATAAATCTTACCATTTTGTTCTGGGTTATTTGTAGTCTATCTTCAAGTGTTTTTTTTTTTTTTTTTTGTCAAGGCAGAGTACCATGAAGAGCAAGCGTAGTCCATATGACATAAAAGCTAGACACAGGGCCCTGGGAGCCTCAGTAGGTAGACACTGTCCTTGTCTGTAGAGGAACTTTAGTCTGGCATTCGCTTTCTTTACTACACTGTTCCCTATCAATTCTCCTGACATGCATGGGTCAAAGGGGATTCCCAGATATTTTACTGAGGAAACTGAAGTGATAGATTCTCCATTACATCGGACATTAAAATTATATACCCTCTTCAGTTTGTTTCGTGCCAAAGTATGGCTTCCGTTTTCCTGGGTGTAACGATAGTTTGTTGTCTACTAACCATTTCCTGTAGGAGTTCAGTTCCAGTGTTAATACATTATCTATATTTTGTGGGGTCTTTACCTGATACTAACAGAGCACTGTCATCTGCATACATAGCATGCAGCATAACAGTGCACTGTCATCTGCATACATAGCATGCAGCATAACAGAGCACTGTCATATGCATACATAGCATGCAGCATAACAGAGCACTGTCATCTGCATACATAGCATGCAGCATAACAGTGCACTGTCATCTGCATACATAGCATGCAGCATAACAGTGCACTGTCATCTGCATACATAGCATGCAGCATAACAGAGCACTGTCATCTGCATACATAGCATGCTGCATACATAGCATGCTGCATACATAGCATGCTGCATACATAGCATGCCTCATACATAGCATGCAGCATAACAGAGCACTGTCATCTGCATACATAGCATGCTGCATACATAGCATGCTGCATACATAGCATGCTGCATACATAGCATGCTGCATACATAGCATGCTGCATACATAGCATGCTGCATACATAGCATGCTGCATACATAGCATGCTGCATACATAGCATGCTGCATACATAGCATGCAGCATATGTGTAGAGAACCTAGGGCATTTCGTTTACGTAACATAAAAATAATAAGGGACCCAGAATACTACCCTGGAGAACCCCACATACTATCGGCATGGGTTCTGATTCTGTTTTGTTGATTTTGACAATCTGTTTCCTGTTGCGGAACAGTCTACGGAACCTATGCCGATAGCTTTAGGTTTCTTACATAATATATTGTGGTTGACAGTATCGAAGGCCTTTTGCATGTCTAAGGTTACCATTCCTATGAGGTTCCCTATCGACATTTCAGTTCTCATGTAATCCATCAGATTAATTAGGGAGGTGTCGGATGAGTAAGATCTAAAGCCTGATTGGTAACAATAGAGAATATTGTTGTCATTAAGATACTTAACTACTTGACAGTACACCGCCCACTCTAGAATTTTGGATATTACACTGAGTATCACGACTACGGTGTTCTTCACACCAACTCCAAGACTGAGGGACTCATTACCTCATCTTTTGTATATAGTTCTGCTGTCTTCAAATTATGTCCTAGAATTTGTATTGATAAAGCCACTGGATGACGAAACGTCTACAATAAAGACACCCAGATGTTACACATGTGCCTTTATTTTCATCTTGTCGTTATTGTATACCATTCTTGTACAGGCCTATAGTTGCTGACATCAGACCTACTATTTTTCTTGAAGATAGGAGTAACTCTGGCCTTGAACCCCTCCAGTACTGTATTAGTGGTGATGGACAAATTTATTATGTGAGAAATGGGGATTGCCAGTTCAGAGGCACCATCTTTTAGGAACTTAGACGGATGTTATCTGGGCCGGTGCTCTTAGTTGGGTTTAACCTGCTTAGTTCTTTTTGCACGAAGTCATGAGATACACTTACTAGTTGACAACTGTTTGGAGTTACCAATTTATTGGTATAGTATGTTTTAAAGTTATCAGAGTCTGTGTTAAAGGTATTTGATGCAGCTGGTAGCTTACTTACTAGTGTTAATGCGATAGTTGTGTAGTATGAATTAAAAAATTTGTCACTTTAGTTGTTTAGTGGCATACCTCGTTATCAATATTTAGTACTATGTTAGATCTATCTTCGGGTTTATGGCTATACCCTAACTGTTTTAGTTGTTGCCTGAGCTTTCTGGGGTTATTCTTGTACTCTTCGATTTTTGAGCAATAATGCCTTGCCTTTGCTCCTTTTATAAGCCTCTGCACTCTGTTCCTCACCCTTTGGAATTCATTTAGCGCTGCAATATCCTGTGTTTGCCTTAAATCTTTTAGAAATTGGTCTCTGAATTTCATATTATCTAATATCTCAGTAGTCATCCAGGGTTCAGTTCTTCGTTTAATCCTAACCTCTTTAACTGGTGCAATATTATCAAGGATGGCAGTGAACATTGTTTTGAATTTTTCCCAGGCATCATTTACGTCCGTGCAACTTGTTATCAATGACCAGTCACAGTTGTGTAGCATATTTACCAGTGTTTCTTTACTGTAGTTTCTAGTTGACCTAATTTTTGTCCTGTGTAGGCCTATCCATTTTCTAATTATTTTCTTGTTAAAACTAAACAGATGTCAGCAAAGAGACTAGGTAACCCACAAATAAAATCCTCAAGGCTATTGATAAAAATATAACTATGAAAAACAGTACACATTAGGCTTAATAACTATGGACTTTTTGCGTGCACAACTAAATGTCACCCATATACCTGGAGAGAGTTTCGGGGGTCAACGCCCCCGCAGCCCGGTCCTTGACCAGGCCTCCCTGTGGATCAGGGTCTGATCAACCAGGCTGTTACTGCTGGCCTCTCCGTACAAATATTATATGCTGAAATAAATTATTATAAGAACAAAGCAAAAACTATTCGTCAGTACTTACCAAACTAATAAGGAAGCTTAAATAAGTGTATTATGGCAGCAGGTTCAGTAAAATAATAGGTGATATGAACAAGTCTTGGAACACTCAAATCCTGGGTTATCGGAAAGTGACCAAAACCAGAGATATTGTCCTAACCAAACCCAAAGAACCCAATATACAGCCTGCTTAATCTGCCAGAGATACTGGTAACCCAGCCAGAGACGTCCAAGAGTCTGCTTGTTTTATTGGATGCGCCATGAACATGCGGCTCCTCCTGCATGATAGACTGCGCCAAATACTGTTGCTCATAGAACTGAGGATATACGAAGCAATATATTTCATCAAATTACAGACTCAAATGATGTGAGTGACATCACGGCTCACAGTATTCATCCGTGACGTCGACAATGAATTTAATATCACACAAGAATTAGCATCTTCAAAAAATTGCAAAAAACTGTATTAGAATATAACCTGGAGTGGAATAAACTGCAATGTGTGGCAATTGATGGAGGGAAGATTGTGTCTGGGGTGAAGACAGGTTGGTTGGACAAATCACAAAAGCTTGTGAGGTTGGTGGATTCTCAAAGCCCATTTTTCTGCATTGTGTTAGACATCAGCAATCATTGTGTTAGACATCAGCAATCATTGTGTTAGACATCAGCAATCATTGTGTTAGACATCAGCAATCATTGTGTTAGACATCAGCAATCATTGTGTTAGACATCAGCAATCATTGTGTTAGACATCAGCAATCATTGTGTTAGACATCAGCAATCATTGTGTTAGACATCAGCAATCATTGTGTTAGACATCAGCAATCATTGTGTTAGACATCAGCAATCATTGTGTTAGACATCAGCAATCATTGTGTTAGACATCAGCAATCATTGTGCTAGACATCAGCAATCACTGTGTTAGACATCAGCAATCATTGCTTTCTGAAGTCTGTTGTTTCAACAGTGAATTTTATTCGGTCTCTCAGTCTTAATCATCGCCAGTTCCGGGATTTTCTGAAAGAATTTGATTCTGAGTTCGTTGACTTACCTTATTATCCAGCAGTTCGATGGCTTAGTTGTGGGAGGTTCTATCAGGGTTCTTCAGCCCAGGAAGAAAATTGATTCATTTCTCACAGAGAAGAATCGACCCGAACCACTTTTATCATCCGTTGACTGGCTTCGAAACTGGCATTGTTTTTTTGCAGATGTGACAAGCCATGTGACAAGCCATGTGACAAGCCATGTGACAAGCCATGTGACAAGCCATGTGACAAGCCATTTGAAGCAACTGAATCTGAAGTTGCAAGGTGAAAATTTGCGATCTATTCCGGCATATCAAGACATCCAGGGAAAAGTGATGCTGTTTGAAGGCCAGGTGAAGGTTTCTAACTTGGTTCATTTCCCAGGTTGTGAAAATGCCATGAAAGTGAAGCAGAATTTCCTTCTTCACTTACAACACAAATAATTAACCACTTGCAAAAAAATTTAGAAACGATTTTCAGATCATGAGGGAAAAAACAGATGAAACAAAGTATTTTCAAAATGCACTTGACTACAGTGTTGAAACTGCCAAGTCAGTTTTAAATGGGGATTATTGATCTCCAGTCAGATGACATGACGAAAGAAAAGTAAAAAGAAGGAAATCTGATCAAATTTTATCCATGTTTATCACCTGAACACTTTCCAAATTTGAAGAAATTTGCTTGTGGATTTTTAAAAGTTTTTGGTACAATGTAACTCTGTGAACAAACATATTAAAAAATAAAATATGTCAAGTAAAATATCGCACAAATTTACCCGATGAGCATTTGAAGTCCATTCTAATAATCGGCTCCTCAACCTTGAAACTTTAGTTCATTAATATTTTGAAATTAAAAAAAAAACCAGTTCCATCATTCCCATTAATATTGTGTCAGCTTTTCTCATCTGCAGTTCAGTAATTGATTATAGTGTCAGATCACCGGCTTATATTTGACATTTCTACTCACTATACATCATTTCTCAGTATAAACACAGTATTGTTTCTTAGTAATCGTCACATTTCTCTTTCGTTCTGAATCATATCATGACGATTACAAAAAAGGATCCAGATAAAACATATTCATTTAAATTTTATTCATTCATTTATATTTATTTATAAGACTTTTTTTCCTTTAGCTCGCAAAAGTTTGTAAAATATACGATATGACTTTCACAGTGAAAACTATGGAGACCCTTGGTCCAGTCGAGGCAAAATGTGGCTACAACCTCAAGATTTCAGATATCAACAACAATGAGGTGTTTTGCCACATCCTGTAAGGTTTTCATGGAGGTGTCTTTGAAAGGTTGGATGTATGGACACTAAGAGACCCTGTCTCTGTAAACACACTTGTTTTATTCGATGTCACTGACGTCTCCACACAAACAGTACCGCTGCAGATACTTATAACCTTAGTCTAGCAGTAACAACATCTTGCAATCTACTCACCTTGTTACTTTCTCCACAGATATGTTCAACATGACACATTTCGTTATGGTAGACAATGGATCTGCTAGTTCCTGTCTGTACTATTCTACTTTCATCAAGCTAGTTTGCTAGTAAATAATAATAATAATAATAATAATAATAATAATAATAATAATAATAATAATAATAATGCCTGATTTCTGGTATGTGGTCCCTGGTCCCTGATTTCTGGGATCTTATTTTTGGTCTCTGGTCCTTGGTGCCTGATCTTTGGTATCTGGTCCCAGGTCCCTGATGCCTAATGCCTGGTCCCTGGTGTCTTGTTCCTGGTCTCTGGTACCCTGTCTCTGGTGCCTGGTCTCTGGTGCCTGGTCTCTGGCGCCTGGTCTCTGGTGCCTGGTCCCTCGTCTCTGACATCTGATTTCTGGCCTCTGGTGCCTCTTCTCTAGTTTCTGGTGCCTGGTCTCTGGTCTCTGATATCTGGTGCCTGGTCTCTGATATCTGGTGCCTGGTCTCTGATATCTGGTGCCTGGTCTCTGATATCTGGTGCCTGGTCTCTGATATCTGGTGCCTGGTCTCTGGTCTCTTTATCAATCCTACTCTCTCAGTTTATTGACAAGTTATAATATATGTAGTGTTCATTGTTGATGGTCAAGAGTGTGCAAGAGCCAGGTAATAATTGATTCACCTGCCTCATTAGTGGCCCTCACACGCACTGTCGAGTGCCCACGAGTACCGCCACGTGTTCTCGAGGACCTGCGCGTGTCGCGCTGGGACGCGCACACGTGCATGGAGCACACGCGCTAAAGCTTACTGATGCGTGCTGGAGCGCTTTGACACGTGTTAAGACGTGCTGACACGTGCCAAGACGTGCTGACACGTGATAGGACGTGCTGACACGTGATAGGACGTGTTGACCCGTGTTAAGACGTGCTGACACGTATTAGGACAAGCTGACACGTGCTATCATATGCTATGACGTGTTGACACGTGTTAAGACGTGTTGACGCATGTTGATATGTGTTGCTCTCACTGTGCTATCACTGTGCTACCACTGTGCTACCACTGTGCTACCACTGTGCTACCACTGTGCTATCACTGTGCTACCACTGTGTTACCACTGTGCTACCACTGTGTTACCACTGTGCTACCACTGTGCTATCACTGTGCTATCACTGTGCTACCACTGTGCTACCACTGTGCTATCACTGTGCTACCACTGTGCTATCACTGTGCTACCACTGTGCTACCACTGTGCTATCACTGTGCTACCACTGTGCTATCACTGTGCTACCACTGTGCTATCACTGTGCTATCACTGTGCTACCACTGTGCTACCACTGTGCTATCACTGTGCTATCACTGTGCTACCACTGTGCTATCACTGTGCTATCACTGTGCTACCACTGTGCTATCACTGTGCTATCACTGTGCTATCACTGTGCTACCACTGTGCTACCACTGTGCTATCACTGTGCTATCACTGTGCTACCACTGTGCTATCACTGTGCTATCACTGTGCTATTACTGTGCTATCACTGTGCTACCACTGTGCTACCACTGTGCTATCACTGTGCTACCACTGTGCACCCAGCACTCTTCCCTCAGTCCAGTACACATGTGTGCTGGGTGGCGTCAGCTGGTGCTGAGGGTGGCAGGGGTGGCGTCAGCTGGTGCTGAGGGTGGCAGGGGGAGCCAATGTGTGTACGTGGAGGGATAGAGGCAAGGTGGTAAAGAGGGAGGGGGAGATTACAGGAGGGAGGAATTATGGGAGGGAAGGGTGGAGAGAGGGAAGGGTGGAGGGAGGGAAGGGTGGAGGGAGGGAAGGGTGGAGGGAGGGAAGGGTGGAGGGAGGGAACGATTTACCAAGATTCTACTGAAGTCAGCAAAATTAGATACATGTGCAGTGTGCTGCACATGTATCTACACAAATAACTCGAACTTAGAAGAATGAAATATGACGACGTTTCGCAAATATACAAGAGCAAAGAGAAGGGCGCCAGTATATATACAAGGAGGGGAGGGTGGGGCCGGGAGTCGTAGAACAAGAAGAGGTAGTAGTATAATGGAAGAAATAGTGGAAGTAGTAGTAGTCATAGGGGGTGATAAGAAAGGAGTAGTGGTAGTGACATTGTAGTCAGAGTATGGAGTGTTAGCGTAGTAGTAGTAGTAGTAAAAGTAGAGGTAGTGTAAGGACAAGCACTGAAGAAGAGTTAATGGCCCACGAGGGTAGGAGAGAAACACAGGGGGTAAACATAGGACTAACTCCACCTAGGCAAAAGAAAGGAAAGGTAAAGAAAATATAGTAAAGAAGAGGAGTCACGACTGTTCTGAAGTCTGGAAGATGTGACAATGTAGTGAGACAAGAAGGCATCCAGAGAGACAAACCCAGGATTAAGATTCATATTAGGAAAGTTGTGTATAGGAGATGCTTCAACAAGACGGCGATTGTGAAGGCTAGAAGAAGGTTTTTAGTTTTAGTTCGATATCTTTATGGAGCCCATACCCATCCTGTGGGCGGTAGTCAAAAGATTACAGAGGTACATAATGGGTCCAGGGACTGGACCTCAAAGTTTTGATAGCTGAGCAAGTTACAAAGGTAATGAACTAACAAGCTACAAAGGTAATGAACTCGCAAGTTACAAAGGTAATGAACTCACAAGTTACAAAGGTAATGAACTCACAAGTTACAAAGGTAATGAACTCACAAGTTACAAAGGTAATGAACTAACAAGCTACAAAGGTAATGAACTCACAAGTTACAAAGGTAATGAACTCACAAGTTACAAGGGTAATGAACTCACAAGTTACAAGGGTAATGAACTCACAAGTTACAAGGATAATGAACTCACAAGTTACGAGGAGAGACAGTTTTAGCAGAGGACCAGTCAGTAAGACGACTGTGATCTCCAACATGACAGAAAAAGAGCATTACTGGTGTTGGCAAGTCTACCACTTCTTGTGTGTTCTTTTAATTAAAGTCTGTCAGAAAGAGAGTGGCCAGTTTCTCTAAAGTACTGGAGAGGACAAGAAGAGCACGAAATAGAGTATACTCCTGAAATATCAGTAGCAGGAAGATTATTACGAACAGTTGATAATGCACAGCATCAAAACATCAAAGGATACATGAAGGATTACAGTTTGGGAGCCACTGATTTATAGTGTTTTTGGTGCGTTGGCAACGATGCAGACATCATGTACATGGCATACGAGAGCCTCAGTATCTTGTGTGGGGATGTTTGACACAAGTCTGTGTATTACATTAAACAGAGTGTGGCTGAGTGCTCCACCCTGAGGTGTGCTCAGCTCAAATGAGGCTCTGCTGCCACTCTTGACACCTTTGTATATAAGTGAGACTGTGCTCTTGCTGATGTGTCCTTGGTTGCAAGTGAGTAGTGACCATCTGACACCGAAGTTGTCCAACTGTTCCAAGATAATTTCCCTCTTAACTGTGTCAAAGACAGCTCTGAGGTCAGTAAAAACAGTGTGCCAGGTCTCTGCCTGGTGAGGTACTCTATAAGGCACGTTCCGGGTAGTAACTCGTAGAGATCAGGAGAGAGTTGATCTTGTACTCGGGCACTGAGTCTGCTAAGGGCAATTTTCTCGAGTACTTTGCGCACGCAAGATATTAATGAAATCAGCCCGAGCCTATGAGAGTTTGATTATGGAATGGTTAGTAAGAGATGGAGGGGCCCGGTCGGAAGGCTAATGGATGTCTGGAGGGTGTGAGGGAGAGAGGGAGGGAAGAAACAAGTGATGGAGGGTCCGGGTGGGAGAGAGGGTGGCACTGTTGACAATAGAAGCCACAGCCGCCATATTGACCACGATTATCACTTGTTTTTATCTTCGGATTAGTTATCAAAGTTAATCCTTCCAGATTATCGATGTTATTAACTCTACTGCTGCAGTTAACGCGTTATTTTGTTAACGTTTCTTCAAATATGCGATGATGTTACACTTGATAATTCAAGAAGAGGGCGGATATGAGGTGAACAATAACTTAGAAGTTTCGGCCGCACAATCGTGTTATATCAACACTGAGGCTGATATATATGCAAAGGTGCTTGATGAGCCCATAGCAACCCCTCCCACAGTAACCTGTTGCTTGTCTTTACCTCACAGGAGAAACAAGTAAGTTTATTTAGGCGCAGGTACTCTTAAGTACAGTTATAGTGTAACCAAACAAGGCACACAAACTGATTGTACGAAAAGATCGTAAAATAAAATGTTTTTCTGCCTCGGTCTCTTCTTCACCGCCCCCCCCCCTTTCTTATCACCATGTTCACTCCTATCCTCTTGCCCTTTCTCACAACCGAGAGGACCCGGACTCGATCCTCGGATGACTGGAGCCGTATGGGTAAGTCTCTTTACAAGTGAGTCGTGTTCACCTAGCAGTAAATAGGTACCTGGGAGTTAGTAGTGTTGTGGGTAGCATCTTGGGGTAGAGAGAGACGTATGGGCAAGTCTCCTAAGCACCTGTTACTCCTGTTGACCTGTCTCAAGACCTCGGTCATATATGACCACAAACTGCAGTTAGCGGGCCGTCCAATGACAAAGGGCCGTCACAGGTAAGCCACACAGCTTGGCTTTCCTGGCTTAATAACACCAGGTATCTTCCCAGAATCTCCTTTATTGCATTACCCAGTGTGCCCACCTGGCTGTCTGCAGGGATTGAGATCTAGCTCTCGGGTCCCGTCTATGCACACTGTTTAACTAGTATGGCTTACGTCACACGTCAAAGCCTCTTGTGCTCTGTCATACCTAGTTTCGAAGCCATGTATTGATTTTCCCCTACAACCTCTTATTGCAGTCGTCTTACTTTCTTTTATAAAAAGAGACGCGATTTTTTTTTTTTTGTATTTAAGTTTCTTGTAACTCATTGGCATCTCGTACGAATTCAACAACAGAAGGACCAAGGTTCGATCCTGGGGCGGGTGGAGAAGTTGGGTTTCCTTACATCTGTCGCCCCGTCGATCAATGTGATGAATAAGACACATATGTAACACCTAGGTATCCTTATTCATGAAACATTTCGCTCGTGAAGCAGCTTCATCAGTTTCATACAGATGTATGAAGATGGTGATTTTTAGAGTGGAAAAGCAGCAGTTGGAGACGTGGTCGCAAATGGGCGGGGCCCACTAGTGAGAGTGTCAGGTCTATGAGGCGCGTCTTTAGCAATGGTGTTAATTAAAAGAGACTTTCTCTGTACCATAGTGGTAACTGTGGTGACAGCAGTGGTAGTGGTAGTTTGACGGTAGGGGTAGTAGTGGTGGTGGTGGAAGTAGTAGTGGTGGTAGTGGCAGTAGCAGTAGTGGTGGTAGTGGCAGTAGTGGTGGTAGTGGCAGTAGTAGTGGTGGTAGTGGCAGTAGTAGTAGTGGTGGTAGTGGCAGTAGTGGTGGTAGTAGTAGTGGTGGTAGTAGTAGTGGTGGTAGTAGTAGTGGTGGTAGTGGCAGTAGTAGTAGTGGTGGTAGTGGCAGTAGTAGTGGTGGTAGTGGCAGTAGTAGTGGTGGTAGTGGCAGTAGTAGTGGTGGTAGTGGCAGTAGTAGTGGTGGTAGTAGTGGTGGTAGTGGCAGTAGTAGTAGTGGTGGTAGTGGCAGTAGTAGTAGTGGTCGGGGTAGTAGTGGTGGTAGTGGCAGTAGTAGTGGTGGTCGGGGTAGTAGTGGTGGTAGTGGCAGTAGTAGTGGTGGTCGGGGTAGTAGTGGTGGTAGTGGCAGTAGTAGTGGTGGTAGTGGCAGTAGTAGTAGTGGTCGGGGTAGTAGTGGTGGTAGTGGCAGTAGTAGTAGTGGTCGGGGTAGTAGTGGTGGTAGTGGCAGTAGTAGTAGTGGTGGTAGTGGCAGTAGTAGTAGTGGTCGGGGTAGTAGTGGTGGTAGTGGCAGTAGTAGTAGTGGTCGGGGTAGTAGTGGTGGTAGTGGCAGTAGTAGTAGTGGTCGGGGTAGTAGTGGTGGTAGTGGCAGTAGTAGTAGTGGTGGTAGTGGCAGTAGTAGTAGTGGTCGGGGTAGTAGTGGTGGTAGTGGCAGTAGTAGTAGTGGTCGGGGTAGTAGTAGTAGTGGTGGCAGTAGTAGTGGTGGTAGTAGTAGTGGTGGTAGTAGTAGTGGTGGTAGTAGTAGTGGTGGTAGTAGTAGTGGTGGTAGTAGTAGTGGTGGTAGTAGTAGTGGTGGTAGTAGTAGTGGTGGTAGTAGTAGTGGTGGTAGTAGTAGTGGTGGTAGTAGTGCAGAGTGGTGGTAGTAGTAGTGGCAGTAGTAGTAGTGGCGTAGTAGTAGTGGTGGTAGTAGTAGTGGTGGTAGTAGTAGTGGTGGTAGTAGTAGTGGTGGTAGTAGTAGTGGTGGTGGTAGTGGCAGTAGTAGTGGTGGTAGTAGGGTGGTGGTAGTAGTAGTGGTGGTAGTAGTAGTGGTGGTAGTAGTAGTGGTCGGGGTAGTAGTGGTGGTAGTAGTAGTGGTGGTAGTAGTAGTGGTGGTAGTAGTAGTGGTGGTAGTGGCAGTAGTAGTGGTGGTAGTGGCAGTAGTAGTGGTGGTAGTGGCAGTAGTAGTGGTGGTAGTGGCAGTGTAGTGGTGGTAGTGGCAGTAGTAGTGGTGGTAGTGGCAGTAGTAGTGGTGGTAGTGGCAGTAGTAGTGGTGGTAGTGGTAGTAGTAGTGGTGGTAACAGTAACAACAATTAATCAAGATATGTCAGACAACTCCCCATATCGTTGGTGTCATTCATCAATTATATATTCCAGTGTTGACTTCAGCTTCACCATCGTCGTCTCAAACAACAAATATTCTTGACCAACAGGTGTTACACCCGGCTACTGAAAACCAAAATTTTGGTGGATTCCCAAACTGGTCTTCAAAAATATCATTGAACCTAACTCTAATTTACTCTAGAAAATTTAAGTTGATACAGATTAATGTTACGGAATTGTAAGGATATTATGACGCAGGGCAGCCTGCAGCAAATAGAGAATAAATTACTATTGTATAGATAAGATTTTTGGGGGTGACAGAGTGGCCATTGATGAGTCTTGTTTAGTTACCCATGAAGCTGCGATGCCAAATTCCACTCTTAAAATTATATAATATTTCTATATATCTCTGTTATTGAATAATTAACATGCATTTGTTTGATTGATATTAGAGGAAAAATATTAATAATTGAAATTTGAATAATTAGCAAATTTTTAAAATTACAAAACCTGGAAAAATAGTGAATGTGTTGGCAAAACTGGTTCTAAGCTCCGCCCACCGTCAGCTTGTGAGCCGCCTATTGGCTGAATGCCAGTCATCTCAACACCCGATTTTTAATTTAATCTTGTCGAAGAAAACTATAATAATATTTTTTTTCAACATGTGTAGCCTTTTATTCGTCATTATATATGTAGGAAGCTTCAACACCAGTACATTACTTAATTAAAAAAAATAAAACAATATTTAAATGTAAAAACAATCAATTAAAAAATATAAACATCGGACATCTGACAAGCTGGAACGCCAGTGAATGAACCGAGATTGAAAAAAGTAAGACATGCAAAACTAGACTTTATGTTTCAAAAACATAAAGCTAATTTTACAATGCAGATATGAAAATGACGAGGGAAGGTAGGAAAGCCTTAATGTGATAGTACTATAAGAGCCATAATAGCAAGCGTGGGTATGTCTGCCGGCTGGCTAGGTATGACTGACAGGCGTAAACATGAGACATATTACTACCCACAATATGCCCTCACCCAGCACCATCCATTATCTCTATATTACTGTCTTAATTACTTTACTTGTGAGACTAAGTTACCGTAAAGTACTACTAGTAGTAGTAGTAGTAACAGTAGTAATAGTAACAGTAGTAGTAGTAGTAGTAACAGTAGTAGTAGTAATAGAAGTAGTAACAGTAACAGTAGTAGTAGTAACAGTAGTAGTAGTAATAGAAGTAGTAACAGTAACAGTAGTAGTAGTAACAGTAGTAGTAGTAATAGAAGTAGTAACAGTAACAGTAGTAGTTGTAATAGTAGTAGTAGTAACAGTAGTAATAGTAACAGTAGTAGTACAGTAATAGTAACAGTAGTAGTAATAGTAACGGTAGTAGTAATAATAGTAACAATAGTAGTAATAGTAACAGTAGTAATAGTAATAGTAACGGTAGTAGTAATAGTAACATTAGTAGTAATAGTAACGGTAGTAGTAATAGTAACAGTAGTAATAGTAACAGTAGTAGTAATAGTAACGGTAGTAGTAATAGTAATAGTAACGGTAGTAGTAATAGTAACAGTAGTAGTAATAGTAACGGTAGTAGTAATAGTAACAGTAGTAGTAATAGTAACGGTAGTAGTAATAGTAACGGTAGTAGTAATAGTAACAGTAGTAGTAATAGTAACAGTAGCAGCAATAGTAGTAACAGTAGTAGTAACAGTAGTAGTAATAGTAACAGTAGTAGTAATAGTAACGGTAGGAGTAATAGTAGTAGTAGCAGTAGTAGTAATAGTAACAGTAGTAGTAATAGTAACGGTAGTAGTAATAGTAACAGTAGTAGTAACAGTAGTAGTAATAGTAACAGTAGTAGTAACAGTAGTAGTAACAGTAGTAGTAATAGTAACAGTAGTAGTAATAGTAGTAGTAGCAGTAGTAGTAATAGTAACAGTAGTAGTAACAGTAGTAGTAATAGTAACGGTAGTAGTAATAGTAGTAGTAGTAGTAATAGTAACAGTAGTAGTAATAGTAACAGTAGTAGTAATAATAACGGTAGTAGTAATAGTAGTAGTAGCAGTAGTAGTAATAGTAACAGTAGTAGTAATAGTAACGGTAGTAGTAATGGTAGTAACAGTAGTAATAGTAACAGTAGTAGTAATGGTAGTAACAGTAGTAATAGTAACAGTAGTAGTAATAGTAGTAGTAACAGTAGTACCTACCCTCCATCCTCACCTACCCTCCATCCTCACCTACCCTCCATCCTCACCCACCCACCATCCTCACCTACCCTCCATCCTCACCTACCCTCCATCCTCACCTACCCTACATACTCACCTAACCTCCATCCTCACCTAACCTCCATCCTCACCTACCCTCCATCCTCACCTACCCTCCATCCTCACCTACCCTCCATCCTCACCTACCCTCCATCCTCACCTACCCTACATACTCACCTAACCTCCATCCTCACCTACCCTCCATCCTCACCTACCCTCCATCCTCACCTACCCTACATACTCACCTATCCTCCATCCTCACCTACCCTCCATCCTCACCTACCCTCCATCCTCACCTACCTCCATCCTCACCCACCATCCTCACCTACCCTCCATCCTCACCTACCCTCCATCCTCACCTACCTCCATCCTCACCTACCCTACATTCTCACCTATCCTCCATCCTCACCTACCCTCCATCCTCACCTACCCTCCATCCTCACCTACCCTCCATCCTCACCCACCATCCTCACCTACCCTCCATCCTCACCCACCATCCTCACCTACCATCCATCCTCACCTACCCTCCATCCTCACCTACCCTCCATCCTCACCCACCCTCCATCCTCACCCACCATCCTCACCTACCCTCCATCCTCACCCACCCTCAACTCCTCACCACCCATGATCCTCACCTACCCTCCATCCTCACCTACCCTCCATCCTCCCCACCCTCCATCCTCACACCATCTCACCCTCTTCACTCCTCATCCCTATCCCTCCACTCCTCCACCTACCCTCCATCCTCACCTACCTCCATCCTCATCCTCACCCTCCCATCCTCACCTACCTCCATCCATCCTCACCTCCCTCCATCCTCACCTACCCTCCATCCTCACCTACCCTCCATCCTCACCTACCCTCATTCATCCTCACCCACATCCTCACCTACCCTCCATCCTCACCTACTCCATCCTCACCTACCTCCATCCTCACCTACCCTCCATCCTCACCCCTACCCTCATCCTCACCTACCTCCATCCTCACCTACCTCCATCCTCACCTACCTCCATCCTCACCACCCCATCCTCACCCACCATCCTCACCACCCTCCATCCTCACCTACCTCCTCACCTACCCTCCATCCTCACCTACCCTCATCCTCACCTACCTCCATCCTCACCTACCTCCATCCTCACCTACCCTCCATCCTCACCCTCCATCCTCACCTACCCTCCATCCTCACCACCCTCCACCTCACCTACCTCCATCCTCACCTACCCTCCATCCTCATCCCACCTACCCATCTCACCTACCTCCATCCTCCACCTACCCTCCATCCTCACCTACCCTCCATCCTCACCTACCCTCCATCCTCACCACCCTCCATCCTCACCTACCTCCATCCTCACCCTCCATCCTCACCTACCTCCATCCTCACCTACCCTCCATCCTCACCTACCTCCATCCTCACCTACCCTCCATCCCTCACCTCCCTCCATCTCACCTACCCTCCATCCTCACCCCCATCCTCACCTACCTCCATCCTCCACCCTACCTCCTCACCTACCCTCCATCCTCACCTACCCTCCATCCTCACCTCCCCATCCTCACCTACCTCCATCCTCACCCACCATCCTCACCTACCTCCATCCTCACCACCATCCTCACCTACCCTCCATCCTCACCTACCCTCCATCCTCACCTACCCTCCATCCTCACCCTCCATCCTCACCTACCTCATCCTCACCACCATCCTCACCTCCCTCATCTCACCACCATCCTCACCTACCTCCATCCTCACCATGTCAGTGCTACAAAGAGAAGTTAGTGTCTTGCTGGGTTTCACAGGAGACGAGTGGCCGACTCTGGAGAGTTTGGGATAAATCTCCTTACTTACTTAACGTAGTCTGTGAAAGTCTTCTCTTAGTAACAAGGTGTTGGATCACGGTCACGACTGGCTTTTTTTAGTATAAAAGACCATCTTAATAGGCTTTTTGTAAATTATAACCAGGAGACAATTTTCCGACGAAATAATAATTTAATATCTTTAATATTAACGTGTCTTAAAAGAAATAACATATCCTTCTTGTTGAAAAATACAGAATGGTAATTTTGAGTACAATAATACTAAAGACCATAAGTTTATAATACAATTCATGAACATTTAGTTAAGGTGATGTTTCCATTGTCACGAGTCGTAATTAACCATATTATACACATATACCAGGGTTCCAATCATTAATGTCTGACTATAGGTCGACTACATACCTACAAGGCTAAATTGCACATCCGTCCTCGAATAAGCACTGCCTTCAAGTACGATAATCACCAAGAAGGTAACTCTAGACACAGATAGTTATCAAATCATGACAAGCGATCTTAACGAAGCAGGAACAAAACACAGATGAGATCTTCAATAGAATCCCTATAGGAGTCCTAAGACTCCTTCTGCCGAATATAAGTTCGGCTCAATTCAAATCAAGACTACGGTAATACGTGGAGGTCACAGTTAACTCCACTGATTGACTTTATGACGTCAAAGAAACTCGCAACCTTAGTAGATTAAATCTCTAAGTCCAAAACTAACTTTGTCCTTCACTGATACTCAGCGTAGCCAGGAAGAGGAGCCGTCTCACCAACGAAGCTATACTCTGTTCCAAAACTTGGCTCTAATCAAACTTCGAGGGAAGATGTTACCAAGACTAGAGGTAAGTGGTACTCACCCAAGCAACGGATGTTACCAAGACTAGAGGTAGGCTGGTACTCACTCAGGCAACGAGATGTTACAAGACTAGAGGTAGGCTTGGTACTACTCAGGCAACGAGATGTTACCAAGACTAGAGGTAGCTGGTCTCACTCAGGCAACGACTCTAAGCCCGACGTCAACTCGATGCATGAGACACCTTCGAGCGACCGATGACTCTAATATTATACTGTAGTTAGACAGCAGTTCCCGACTTAACAATAAAACACATCAAT
Organism: Cherax destructor; assembly: GCA_009830355.1. NCBI lineage: Eukaryota > Metazoa > Arthropoda > Malacostraca > Decapoda > Parastacidae > Cherax > Cherax destructor. Next base: position 21,416 of record WNWK01033013.1, read on the forward strand.
ATATACATAGCAAATAATATAAAGGGCGATAATAAAAAAACAAGAGATCTTCATTT
>WNWK01033014.1:0-21470 GCA_009830355.1 Cherax destructor
TTCCTGCCTCTGCTTCAGATTCATCAAGACTGCAGTACTGTCTATTTGCTTCAGGTTGAGGGACTGATTACCTCATCTTCAGTCTTGTGTACTGTATTAAAGTTTTGGTTGGTGAAACATCTACTTAGTAAAGATACCCAGATGTTTTCACCTGTGTTTAGCAATCATGAGAGTTGTTTTCATGAAATTCAACTTTAATATTAAGAACATGAGCTGGGATCAAATAAATCATGTACTTAATGAAACATGCTGGCAAGATGTTTAAATAACATAGACCTGAACCAGTGTCTAGAGGCTCACTTCTCTGGCACTAGAAGTATGCTCAAGGCATAGTGCTCTGCAGGCCTTCTAGCTAGACCTATGTAAACCTACCAGCTAGAGCTCTGCAGACCTACAGGTCTCCCTCAACATTCGCGTTTTCCTCTTTCGCGGGCTTCACACATTCCGCGAATTCGGCCGCCAAATTCCACCCACCAAATCATATTTAAGTTTCCCGCCACCCGAGAATCCCTACTACCTTCCTTCCGACCTGGCAGCCAGCCCCCCACCACTCACTCACTGAGTGTTTTCTTCGTTCATTATTTGTTATTAAACTACAGTATAACATGTATGTAATGAATGTACTAAATATAGGTTATCTATCTATTACATTTATTCCAAATTGATATCAGAAACATGATAAATACCCTAGAACTGTAATAAAGATGCTGAAATGAATAATATATGCTATATTATATGAGTGGGGTAAGAGAAGCAGGCAGACTGCCACCATTAAAGATGTTTTACATCAGGGTAAACATGCCTAAATCACTCTTGTTATAAGAACAAAGGCAAAAATAGCATTTATTGTTTTTAGCATAATAATAATTTATAATAATTGATCTGGAGCACTTTAAATGTCATCAGTATTTGGTAGCTGACATTTAGAGCACTCCACAGCAATTATTATTAATTATTATTATTATTATTATTATTATTTCCTACAATATATTGTAGGGAAATAAATACTGATAACATTTTAAAGTGCTCCAGATCAATTATTATAAATTATTATTATGCTAAAAACAATAAATGCTATTTTTGCATTTGTTCTTATAACAAGAGTGATTTAGGCATGTTTACCCTGATGTAAACATCTTTTATGGTGGCGGTCTGCCTGCTCTCTAAACCCACTCATATAATATGGCATATATTATTCATTTCAGCATCTTTATTACAGTTCTAGTATTTATCATGTTTCTGATATCAATTTGGAATAAATGTAATACATGTAGATAGATAACCTTTATTACTAATATTAGTGTAATTATACAACATTTTATTAGCGCTAAGGTAACATCACCACCTATGACGACTCACCAGACACTGCTCGCCTCTCCCTCCCCAATAGCTCCTCCCACTTCATAACGATGTTAGATGGTGAATTTAATGTATGTTTCTGTAAGCTTAACTTGTTGTATGTGTATTTTACTTTATTGTTTTTTATAATATATGAGGTATGCAAATTAAAATAAAGTTATGAAGTTGGAGTTTTTTTTCTTTAATGTATACATATTTAATTCAACATTTGGCATCATTACAAAGTGGGCGGAGCTACAGCAGAGGGAGAAGCAGTGTGTCAGTAACTCTTGATTCCCCATGACACTTCACAACACTATAAAATACGTATTGTATAATTATACTATTACAGGCCTCCCTCCACAGCCAGCTCATGTCAAAATAACATGTATATAGTACATTATTTTATGATGTTTATATGTGTTTTATGATTGTTCATGGTTCAATAGGTTAAGGAAGCAGTATTGTATTATATTTCCTACAATATATTGGGGCACCAAACATTGCGAGGCTCTTGATCCCTAACCCTCGCAATGTTGAGGAAGACCTGTATTAGCTAAACCTGTGTGACCTGCCAGCTAGAGCTATGCTATTCTACTGGCAAGACTTAGGTAGACTTACTAGCTAGAGCAAGCTGAGAGATAATCCTTCTATAATAATAATAGAAGGATTGGGGGATCAAGAGCCTCGTGAATGTTGAAAAATCGCTAATGTTTGGTGCCCCAATATATTGTAGGGAAATATAATACAATACTGCTTCCTTAACCTATTGAACCATGAACAATCATAAAACACACATAAACATTATAAAATAATGTACGATATACATGTATTTTTGACATGAGCTGGCTGTGGAGGAGGCCTGTAATAGTATAATTATACAATCGTATTTTATAGTGTTGTGAAGTGTCATGGGAATCAAGTTACTGACACACTGCTTCTTCTCCCTCTGCTGTAGCTCCGCCCACTTTGTAATGATGCCAAATGTTGAATTAAATATGTATACATTAGAAAAATGAAACTCCAACTTCATAACTTTATTTTAATTTGCATAACTCATATATTACAGAAAACAATAAAAAAAGTAAAATACACATACGAGTTAAGCTTACAGAAAATACATTAAATTCATTATCTAACATCGTTACGAAGTGGGAGGAGCTATTGTAGGGAGGGAGAGGCGAGCAGTGTCTGGTGAGTCATCATAGGTGGTAGATGTTAGCAAATATAACTATAAAAAGTATACGAAAAAACACTGCAAAGTCTCTGTTTTAATCGAAAATTACGGTTTCAGTTTTTTCTCTCATTCTGCACTGTGTGCTGCAGGATTTGTTTTATGTGGTGCACACTTACCACATAGATGTATTCTATCATATCTAGGCCCAAATTTACCGCTCAAAGCTTATCTGAGTGAGCTGAGCTCATGACGTAGAACTACGGTTTGGACCCAGAACTCAAAACCGTAGAACTACAGCACAGACCCTGAAAGGGTTAAACTTTACCAAAGCCTTTGACAAGTGCAATCATGGTGTAATTACACACAAAATGCATAACCAGAAAAGTGTACAGATGGATATTTAATACAGTGGACCCCCGAGTTTCGACCACCTCAAAACTGGAACAGTTATGTAAGTGTAATATTGTAAGTGCTTTTGTAAGTGTATTTTTGGGGGTCTGAAACAGACTAACCTTCTTTACATTATTCCTTATGGGAACAAATTCGTTCAGTAATGGCACTTGAACAGCCTTCTGGAATGAATTATGGCCGAAACTCGGGAGTCCACTGTATTCTGATGAATAGAATCCAAAGTGTAATAGTGAACAGGGTGAAAGTGGAGGCCACCATAGTGGAAAACTGTTATTTCAGGCACATTATTGGCCCCCTCTTCTCTACCTCATTCTCATACCTGACATAGACACATTTCATAACACTGTATCATCCTTTGCAGACGATAGCCACTATCATGCTAAAGCATTTTGCCTCTTTAAGGGGGGCTCCTTGTCGCGGTAAAGAGGCTATCGGTCTGAGGAATTGGACCTCTTGGTCTTCTTCCTCAGACCGAACCTAATTACCCCCCAATCCCCCCTCCCTTTTTCCCATCTTCCCCATCCTCCCTTTTTCCTTTCTTCCTCCTCCTCCTCATCCCTCCCTTATTTCCTTCCCAGTTTTACCCTGGGAGCTTCTCTCCTCAGGCATTCTAGTTCCTAGGTAGGGGGAAGGGTATCGTGGTCCATCCCATTCCGTTGAGGTCCTTGGCGGTGGTGTAGTTTGCCCTGGAATCTGGATCGCCTGGGGATGTCCCGATCCCTCTCCGGTCACCCGGGGGGTGGCCTTGGGTATCTTTCGGGCGACGGGTGTATCTCTGGAGGCCACCTTTCGGATTCCGGGGGTGGTGGCCAAAGGCAGTATGCTTTGTGGCGGATATCTGGCCGTCCTCACTTTTGTCCGCCGAGATGGCTCGGTGGATGTGAGGTTGCTATCCCGGATTGCTGGTTTACTGGCATGAAGGGTAGGGTATGGCACGGGTTCCATGCTGCATCTGCACCACTTGCGGTGTTGAGGTCCTCTTGGGCACAGAGGGGGATTTACGCTCCCTTTCATTCCTCCTAGGAGCTATTCCTCCACGTTCCCCCCTTTTTTTTTTATTCTTTTTTTTTATTTTTATTTTCTTTTCTTCTTTCTTTTTTTTTCTTAAAAATAAAAAGAAAGAAGTAACCTAACCATGGCTGACCCAATCCATGAACCCACTACCCCCGGGCCCCTTCCTGATACCGCACCCAGTACTGACCCTGCCTCGTTAACGGATAACTCTTTGGACACCTCTCATGCCCCTGTACCTCTTGCTGGTGCTGGTTCGTCACCTGCTTCAGGTACCAGGGACCCGACTGGCCCTTACGATACGTCTGACTTTCGCTCTTCTCTGACCTTGATTCCGGCTTCTCCTCGACGGTGCGGCAATTTCGAATCGCTCGCCCGTCTCCCATCGGACCACCCCCGGTCCCACACCCAAACGACCAAGACCCATACATGACGATTCGACACTCCCTTCTCGTTCATCGCAGAAACGACCAGCTCGTCACGCACTCCCCTTAAACTCTCTGTTTCAAACTACTCAATGGACGAAGTTTTTTACTCTGCGACCGACTTCTCCTAATACCTATCTTTCAGACCATAGTATTGGTAACGCTCTGCTACGCCATGTTGGTAAAGACATCTCATTTCACGCTCTCAAGAGCAGCACTCGCATCATCACGGTCCAGAATGCTGGCCAAGCTCGCGATCTTTCTCTTCTTACTACCATAGATTCTGCTCCTGTTACTATTGACAAACACCATTATCTCAATTCTTGTTGTGGTTCTGTCATTTTGCCCCACACCATTGTCCAACGGAATTTCCAGACATGTGGTGATGACATTTTCGAGCAGCTTGGGCTCCAAGAACTCCCTATCCTTAAAGTTGACACTTTTGTCCTCCCGCCAATAAGCGAAGACATTATCCTTGCAATATAGCTCGTTTAACATTTGATGCCGTGAACTACCACCTTCGGTTTACATTGCAGGTCAACGTTTGCAAGTCCAAAGGTGACCCTCACCGCAACAGTGTAGAAACTGCTGGCGTTTTGGTCATCCAGCGAAATATTGCAGGTCCATGGCCGAATGCCCAGTCTGCGGTGCTGACGACCATGCCAGTTCTTCTTGTACTCTACCTTCCTCTTGCCTTAACTGTCATGAGGCACATCCGTCGTATTCTCGCCGTTGTCAGGTTTACCTGAATGAGCGGGAAATCCGTTGTCTCAAAGAGGCGGAAGGCTTCTCATATGCTATGGCCATCTCTCATCTACGCCTTCAAGGGAGACTTCCCCGCATTCCCTATTCTCGAATTGCTAAACGTCGCCCCGCTTCTGGGGTCCCAACTTCCACGGCTTCCTCTGTGGTCGCCTCATCCTCAATCACCCCTGTCTCGAATCCTTTTGATATTCTTGGCTCTGAGGTCCCTACCTCGGCTTCCCATACTGTCCACACTCCTTCCTCTACTCACTCGCACACTTCTGAGTCTACACATCCTCGTCCTTCACCTAAACCTCATAAGCCTGGCAAAAAATCCCTAATGCCAGGTTCTTCGCCTCTGACTAGTTCTATAACGTGTGTGGAGGTTCATCCTCCTCCTCATACACTACCTTCATCCCCTGTCCCCTCCCAAGCCCCTTCGACAGTTTCCTCTTCTATCTCCTCGCCCTCTACTTTAGTACAGTCTATAGACTCCCCGATCGTTGCTCACTCTTCTTCCATTTCTAATGTAGTCCCACATTCTGCATCTTTGACTTCCGAAACACTGGAAGCTATTGCAGAATATATTTCTGGACCGATGATGGACACTACTCCACCTGAGGTTCCTCATCTCTCTTCTTCGTCTCAACCCCCCCTTCCTTCACAACGTCCTCCTCCTTCTCTGATTACAGGTCTTCCTCTACCTCCACACGTGGACTTTTCTAACCCTAGTCCATAGATTCTTCTCACTTCCACTTATATCTTTCTCTCCATAATTTTTTTTTTTTTTTATTAACACATCGGCCGATTCCCACCAAGGCAGGGTGGCCCGAAAAAGAAAAACTTTCATCATCATTCACTCCATCACTGTCTTGCCAGAGGGGTGCTTTACACTACAGTTATAAAACTGCAACATTAACACCCCTCCTTCAGAGTGCCGGCACTGTACTTCCCATCTCCAGAACTCAAGTCCGGCCTGCCGGTTTCCCTGAATCCCTTCATAAATGTTACTTTGCTCACACTCCAACAGCACATCAAGTATTAAAAACCATATGCCTCCATTCACTCCTATCAAATACGCTCACACATGCTTGCTGGAAGTCCAAGCCCCTTGCACACAAAACTTCCTTTACCCCTCCCTCCAACCTTTCCTAGGCCGACCCCTACCCCGCCTTCCCTCCACTACAGATTTATACACTCTGAAGTCACTCTGTCTCGTTCCATTCTCTCTACATGTCCAAACCACCTCAACAACCCCTCCTCAGCTTCTGGACAATCGTTTTGGTAATCCCGCACCTCCTCCTAATTTCCAAACTCCGAATTCTCTGCATTATATTCACACCACACATTGACCTCAGACATGACATCTCCACTGCCTCCAGCCTTCTCCTCGTTGCAACATTCATCACCCATGCTTCACACCCATATAAGAGCGTTGGTATAACTATACTCTCATACATTCCCTCTTTACTTCCATGGACAAGGTTCTTTGTCTCCACAGACTCCAAGTGCTCCACTCACCCTTTTCCCCTCATCAATTCTATGATTCACCTCATCCTTCATAGACCCATCCGCCGACATGTCCACTCCCAAATATCTGAATACATTCACCTCCTCCATACTCTCTCCTCCAATCTGATTTCCAATCTTTCGTCACCTATTCTTTTGTTATCCTCATCACCTTACTCTTTCCTATATTCACTTTCAATTTTCTTCTTTACACCTACCAAATTCATCCACCAACCTCTGCAACTTCTCTTCAGAATCTCCCAAAAGCACAGTGTCATCAGCAAAAGCAACTGTGACAACTCCCACTTTGTATTTGCTTCTTTATCTTTTAGCCCAACACCTCTTGCCAAGACCCTCGCATTCACTTCTTTACAACCCCATCTATAAATATATTGAACAACCACGGTGACATCACATCCTTGTCTAAGGCCCACTTTTACTGGGAAATAGTCCCTTCCCTCCTACACACTCTAACCTGAGCCTGACTATCCTCATAAAACTCTTCACTGCTTTCAGTAACCTTCCTCCTATTCCATACACCTGCAACATCTGCCACATTGCCCCTATCTACCTATCATACGCCTTTTCCAAATCCATAAATGCCACAAAACATCTTTACCCTTATCCAAATACTGTTCACCTATATGTTTCACTGTAAACACTTGGTCTACACCCCCCCTACCTTTCCTAAAGCCCCCTTGTTCATCTGCTATCGTGCTAGCTGTGTGACTCTTAATTCTTTCAATAATAACTATACCATACACTTTACCAGGTACACTCAACAGACTTCTTCCCTATAATTTTTGCACTCTCTTTTGTCCCCTTTGCCTTTATACAAAGGAACAATACACGCTCTCTGCCAATCCCTAGGTCCTTACCCTCTTCCATACATTTATTAAATAATAGCACCAACCACTCCAAAACTATATCCCCACCTGCTTTTAACATTTCTATCTTTATCCCATCAATCCCAGCTGCCTTACCCCTTTCATTCTACCCACTGCCTTCACGAACTTTCCCTACACCCACAACTGGCTCTTCCACACTCCTACAAGATGTTATTCCTCCTTGCCCTACACACGAAATCACAGCTTCCTGTCTTCATCAACATTTAACAACTCCTCAAAATATTCTCTCCATCTTCCCGATACCTCTAACTCTCCATTTAATAACTCTCCTCTCCTATTTTTAACTGTCAAATCCATTTGTTCTCTAGGCTTCCTCAACTTATTAATCTCATTCCAAAACTTTTTCTTATTTTCAACAAAATTTGCTGATAACATCTCACCCACTTCTCATCTGCTCTCTTTTTACATTGCTTCACCACTTTTTTAACCTCTTTTTCTCTCCATATACTCTTCCCTCCTTGCATCACTTCTACTTTGTAAAAACCTCTCATATGCTAACTTTTTCTCCTTACTACTCTCTTTACATCATCATTCCACCAATCGCTCCTCTTCCTCCCGCACCCACTCGCCTGTAACCACAAACTTCTGCTGAACACTCTAACACTACATTTTTAAATCTACCCCATACATTTTCGACCCCATTGCCTACACTCTCACTAGCCCATCTATCCTCCAATAGTTGTTTATATCTTACCCTAACTGCCTCCTCTTTTAGTTTATAAACCTTCACCTCTCTCTTACTTACTGATTCTATTTTCCTTGTATCCCATCTACCTTTTACTCCCACTGTAGCTATAACTAAAAAGTGATCTGATATATCTGTGGCCCCTATATAAACATGTATATCCTGAAGTCTACTCAACAGTCTTTTATCTACCAATACATAGTCCAACAAACTACTGTCATTATGCCCTACATCATATCCATAAATCATGGCTTATTTACAGTGGCTATGATTTGTTATATTCATCGGATCCTTTTTCTGATGGAACCTTTAACGAAAGTGCTCTTCTTATACGCACTGGTGTTCCATACCGTCAGCTCTATGTTCCTTCATCCTTACATTACACCGCAGCCCGTATCCACTTGAATAAGTGGTATACACTCTGTTCTTTATATCTCTCCCCTTCGCGGGCAATGTCTATCCCAGATGTTGATTTTCTGGTTTCTTCCTTACCGCCACCCCTTCTATTACTTGGCGATTTTAACGCACACCATTTTCTCTGGGGAGGATCGCACTGTAACTCCCGTGGCATTCAGTTGGAGGCTTTTCTTGCTTCTCTTCCCCTCCATGTTTTAAATACGGGTACTCCTACCCATTTTGATCCCCGAACTCATTCTTTCTCCTGCATCGATCTTTCCATCTGCTCTTCATCTACTGTCCTTGACTTCACCTGGTCTGTCCTCCCGGACTTACATGACAGCGATCATTTCCCAATCATCCTTAAGTCCCTCTGTTTCTCCACCTCCTCATTGCCCTCGCTGGCAATTTGACCGGGCGAAATGGGACCTTTACGCACATCTTACTGCCTTTCATGAGGTTCCTACCTCGTCCTCCATTGATGAGGTTTTACATCTCTTTTCGTCCTCCATCTTCACAGCGGCTTCACATTCTATTCCCCAAACCTCGGGCAAGCATCCTCAGAAGTGCGTGCCTTGGTGGTCTCCTGCTTGTGCTTGGGCAGTGCGTTTGAAACGTGCTGCATGGGGCAGGTATCGGAATAACAGAACCACAGAGAGACTCCTTGATTTCAAGCAGAAGAGAGCTATTGCTCGTCGTATCATACGTGATGCTAAACGCACTTGCTGGCGAGATTACGTTTCTACTGTCACTCGGCTTCCTCGATGAGTGCAGTCTGGAAGAAAGTGCGGAAATTAAGTGGTAAATTCTCCCCGACCCGGCTCCTGTTCTTCAGGTTGCTGGTGTCGATATAGCACACCCTCTTGCCGTTGCCACTGAAATTGGTAACCATCTCGTCCGCATTTCTCAGGGGCTCCATCTATGCCCCTCGTTCCTTTCTTCTAAGTCTGCCAGGAGTTAAAGCCCTTAGATTTTTCTTCTCTGAGAAGAATCCTATAATGTGCCTTTTACCCTTCAAGAACTGGAGGCAACACTCTCTGCTTGCGATCATCGGCAGCTGGGCCAGACGGCATACATATTCGTATGCTACAGCATTTACATCAGTCTGCTCTTACTGTCCTCTTACGACTCTTTAATCTTATATGGTTGCAAGGAGTTATTCCCCAGCTGTGAAAGTCTGCTATTGTTCTCCCTTTTCGAAAACCAGGTGCTACGGGACGTGATCCCTCTCACTACCGTCCCATCGCTCTTACCAGTGCAGTTTGCAAGGTGATGGAACGTCTAGTTAATAGACGTTTGATGTGGTATTTAGAGACTCACAATAGTCTCTCCCCTAGTCAGTATGGCTTCTGTAAGGGCCGTTCTGACATTGACCCCTTGCTGCGCTTGGATACATATATTCGTAATGCCTTTGCGAATAACCATTCGGTTATCGCTATCTTTTTCGACCTTGAGAAGGCTTATGATACAACTTTGGAGATATATCATCTTGGCCCAGGCCCACTCCTTAGGCCTCCAAGGCAACCTACCATTCTTTCTTAAGGCTTTCTTAACTGACAGACATTTCCGGGTCCGGGTTAGTAATGAACTCTCCCCGGAATTTGTCCAAGCTGAAGGTGTCCCCCAGGGATGTGTTCTGAGCACAACACTTTTTCTGCTTGCTATAAATAATCTGGCATCTGTTCTCCCATCCAATATTTGGTCATCGCTCTATGTGGATGACTTTGCTATAGCTTGTGCAGGTGCTGACTGTCATCTCATTGCAGTTTCCCTCCAGCATGCCATCAACCGGGTTTACGATTGGGCCACCACTCACGGGTTTAAATTTTCTAGTGGCAGAACTCATCAAATTACGTTCACTAGACGTTCAGTGGTCTCTGATCATCCATTGTACCTATACGGCTCACGTATCCCAGAACGTGATACAGTCTGGTTTCTCGGCCTCCTGTTTGACCGCAGATTGTCCTGGAAACCTCACATTACCTCTCTGAAGGCGACTTGTCATAGCCGGCTGAACCTCCTTAAAACCCTCGCACATCTTTCATGGGGAGCTGATCGTAGAACTCTCCTTCGCCTACATTCGGCCTTAATTCTATCGAAACTCGATTATGGTGACCAGATATATTCGGCAGCCTCTCCTGCCACTCTTTCCAGCCTTAATCCTATCCATCACCAGGGATTACGCTTATGACTTGGTGCTTTTTGTTCTTCTCTGGTTGAGAGCCTCTATGTAGAAGCGAACATTCCATCCTTGTCCAATCGTCGTGATGCACATTGCATTCGCTATTATGTTCGCTCTCATGACCTCCGCAATCCTTCCATGTATAGGATTGTCACAGATGTTAGTAGACGCTCGTTATTTGTTCGTGGCCCCTGTTTACTTCGTCCCTTTTCTCTTCGTCTGCATTCACTCTTGTCTTCCCTTCAGCTTCCGCCTTTGTATGTTCATGTGGCTTCACCCTTTCCTCTACCCCCTTGGGAAGTTCCTGCTGTCCGTGTCTGTTCTATTCCTCTACCTTGCGCGAAAGCCCAACTGCCTACGGCGGCTTCTCGCTCTTTCTTTCTAGACCATTTCCGTTCTCATTCCCATGCCATCGCAGTATACACCGATGGTTCAAAGTCATCTGACGGCGTCGGATTCGCAGCAGTGTTTCCGGACAGCGTCGTACGAGGGCATCTATTACCCTCGGCTAGCATATTTACGGCTGAATTGTATGCTATTCTTGTGGCACTTATCCGTATTGCATCTATGCCTGTATCACCATTTGTGGTCGTTTCAGACTCCTTAGTGCTTTACAGGCTATCCGTAAATTGATACACCTCACCCCTAGTTCTTCGTATCCACCTTTGGTTACGCTGTATCTTTAGCAGGCATAAAGATATTGTCTTTTGTTGGGTCCCTGGTCATGTTGACGTACAGGGCAATGAACAGGCAGACACTGCTGCGCGGTCAGCAGTACATGACCTTCCAGTTTCATATAGAGGTGTTCCTTTCACAGACTATTTTGCGGTCATTGCTATTCACCTTCCCACCCGTTGGCAACAACGCTGGTCTGACCTGCTGAATAACAAACTTCATTCTATTAAACCGGTTATAGGTTTCTGGCCTTCTTTTTGTCACCAATGTCGAGGTTGGGAGACTACACTCTCCCGTCTTCGCATCGGCCACACTCGTCTTACTCACTGGTATCTCATGGAGAGGCTCCCTGCCCCTCTCTGTGAGCATTGTCAGGTTCCAGTGTCTGTTCGACATATCCTGTTGGACTGCCCCCACTATCAACGAGCACGCAGAATTTACCTCCAACGACGTCTTCGCTCTGCGGCCCTTTCTTTACCTTCCCTTCTTGCAGATGGACCCTCCTTTAATCCTGACTCTCTCATTGACTTTTTGACAGAAACTGACTTACTACACAAACTCTGAAGATTATACCTCTAGCACCTCCCTCAGTCCCTTCTACCTCGATCTCTTGCTACCCTCCACCCCTGCACTATCCACCGTCATCTTGCACTCCATACCCTACTAATCGTCCATCTCCCTCTTACAACCCACTCTCCCTGCATCCTACAATAACCTGCAGCGCTGTATAACCCCTGTGGTTTAGCGCTTCTATTTGATTATAATAATAATAATAATAATAATTTGCAGACGATACTAGAATCTGTACGAGTGACATCCACTGAGAACACAGCAAACCTCTAGGTTCATATATAGTTCTCCAGTGGGCCATTGATAACAATATGATGGTTAATGAGGACAAATTTCACATACTCTTTTGTGAAAAATTGAAGAAATAAAGACTGCAACAAAGTATAAAACGAACATGAGCATGAGACTAATAATAATAATAATAAAGCCTTTATACTTTATTTTTTACTATGTGGTCCCTGGCTGTCAGTTATATTAATGATGTTGCTTCCCCCACAGACTGGAGGCATCCGCTTCTTGTATGACAACATTGTGGAGTCCCTGGAGCAGTTTAAGACCTCCAATGGCTTCGGTTGCATCTTGGCACATTCCATGGGCCTCGGCAAGACACTGCAGGTAGGTTGTGTATGTTGGTGACCTCCATACTCTGACTGTGAAATTATTGTTGTGTCTGTGGCCAGGGTTATGACTGGAATTATTGTTGTGTCTGTGGCCAGTGTTATGACTGTCGAATTATTGTTGTGGCTGTGGCCAGGGTTATGACTGTCGAATTATTGTTGTGACTGTGGCCAGGGTTATGACTGGAATTATTGTTGTGGCTGTGGCCAGGGTTATGACTGTGGAATTATTGTTGTGGCTGTGGCCAGGGTTATGACTGGAATTATTGTTGTGTCTGTGGCCAGGGTTATGACTGTGGAATTATTGCTGTGGCTGTGGTCAGGGTTATAACTGTGGAATTATTGTTGTGACTGTGGCCAGGGTTATGACTGTGGAATTATTGTTGTGACTGTGGCCAGGGTTATGACTGTGGAATTATTGTTGTGTCTGTGGCCAGGGTTATGACTGTGGTTTTAACATTATGGTGATAATGTTGGTTGTTTCTTACATCAGAGTTCATAGTTATGGAAGGTAAAGAACAGAAAGACACAATACCATGACTGGAACAATACACACATAATGCACACATAGGAGAGGCAACTTATGACAACATTTCAGACCGAAACATTGTCGTAAGTTTCTGCTATGTTCCTATGTGCTATGTTGGGAAATATTCGGAAAAAAAAAAAAATTTCTTATCAAAATGTTAAGATTATTTTTCTGATTGTTTAAATCCCAAAAACAAATTTTTGCGATCAGTATTTACCGAGATATAGAGGCGTAAAGTTGGCAAAAAATGGGCCGCGTATGGCAACAGCGGCGAATGCTGCTCACCCGGTAAATTTTGGTTTACTTCCTTTCGTAGGTTTCTTGTTTTTTTTCACTATTTTATTTTTTTACATAACTTATGTGGCCTGTGAGACCAAAGTAAGGTGCAATGTATATACTGTATATACACTTGTATGCAACACAATAATCGCACAAACATTAGTATCATTATATTGTTTACAAAACTTGTTTACACCAACCAACAATAAAAAAAATTGTTTATTACTATTGTTCTATTATATATATACACATATATAATGACTAGACACTTTCCATCAACTGCAATTAGCACTTCAAAGCTCCAAGCTATGTGTGTGTGTGGGGGGGACATCTAAATTTGCTGAGTCAGGGTAAGGCAGCTGTCAACCTGTCAACACAAAAGGGGACCCATATCTTCTTCTCCACAACCTCCTTCCTTTTCTTCATACCTACCTTCCTAGCTTCCTTTTTTCCTTCATTCCTTCCTTTCTTTCTGCCTTCCTTTCTTACATATTTCCTTCCTTCCTTCCTCTCATCTCTTCCTGCCTTCCTTCCTTTATTTCTTCCTTCATTTCTTACTTCTTTTGTTCCTTCCTTCCTCTCATCTCTTCCTTCCTCTCATCTCTTCCTTCCTTTCTCTCTTTCTTTCTTTCTTACTTCCTTCCTTCTTCCTTTCCTCCTTCCTTACTTCTTTCCTTCCTTCCTCTCATCTCTTCTTTCCTTCCCTCCTTTCTTTCTTTCTTACTTCCTTCCTTCTTCCTTTCCTCCTTCCTTACTTCTTTCCTTCCTTCCTCTCATCTCTTCTTTCCTTCCCTCCTTCCTCTCATCTCTTCTTTCCTTCATTCCTTCCTCACATCTCTTCCTTCCTTACTTACTTTCTTTCTTTCTTCCTTCCTTCCTTCTGTTATCCTGGGCATTGCTTTCGGTCACAAACTCATCAAAACCATGAAATTTATCTTCAGAGACACTTCCATCTGTGTTAGAGCTATCATTGAGGAAGAGAAATGTCTCAGATGCGCCAAGGAGTCAAATAATTCTTACCGCTAGGCATGCTGAACAAGGACTACTGAAATGGTGTTCCCACACTGCACCAGTGGCTGCCCGATTTTTTTTATACTGCACACACTGACCACACAGACCCATTCTCTCACATGTGGGCCTGCCTACCAGCTTTCTCCTGCTTGATTTGAGGCCGCTAGAATTTAGGCGTATAAATACGTCCGAAACAGTCAAAGGGTTTAGCTACTAGTAATTTATTATTTTTTTATTAACACATCGGCCGATTCCCACCAAGGCAGGGTGGCCTGAAAAAGAAAAACTTTCATCATCATTCACTCCATCACTGTCTTGCCAGAGAGGTGCTTTACACTACAGTTATAAAACTGCAACATTAACACCCCTCCTTCAGAGTGCAGACACTGTACTTCCCATCTCCAGGACTCAAGTCCGGCCTGCCGGTTTCCCTGAATCCCTTCATAAATGTTACTTTGCTCACACTCCAACAGCATGTCAAGTATTAAAACCATTTGTCTCCATTCACTTCTATCAAATACTCTCACACATATTTGCTGGAAGTCCAAGCCCCTCACACACA
Source organism: Cherax destructor (assembly GCA_009830355.1). Taxonomy (NCBI): domain Eukaryota; kingdom Metazoa; phylum Arthropoda; class Malacostraca; order Decapoda; family Parastacidae; genus Cherax; species Cherax destructor. The sequence goes on from WNWK01033014.1 coordinate 15,030, forward strand.
AAACCTCCTTTACCCCCTCCCTCCAACCTTTCCTAGGCCGACCCCTACCCCGCCTTCTCTCCACTACAGATTTATACACTCTCGAAGTCATTCTGTCTCGTTCCATTCTCTCTACATATCCGAACCACCTCAACAACCCCTCCTCAGCTCTCTGGATAATAGTTTTGGTAATCCCGCACCTCCTCCTAATTTCCAAACTCCGAATTCTCTGCATTATATTCACACCACACATTGACCTCAGACATGACATCTCCACTGCCTCCAGCCTTCTCCCGTTGCAACATTCATCACCCATGCTTCACACCCATATAAGAGTGTTGGTATAACTATACTCTCATACATTCCCCTCTTTACTTCCATGGACAAAGTTCTTTGTAATAAGTACATAAATACCAGCAGGTAGGTAATTACTGACAGTTAGTTAATTAAGACAAGTGTCAGTACTTATGTAGTATATTTTGTGTTATTCACTTATCAGTACAAGACAAGTATACGTTTGTATGAGTTTGGGCCCCAGGCCCAAACTCATGGAACTCCATATTCATTAAGAATTGCAAAAAACTATTATCATGTGCCTTAGCCCTTTGAGGGTTCGTACCGTAGTTCTACGGCTTTGAAGCCTGGGTCCAAGCCGTAGAACTACGGCTTGAGCTCGGCTCATTCAAATAAGCTGTAAGCGGTAAATTTTGGCCTAGATATGAGAGAATACATCTTTGTGGTAAGTGTGCACCACATAAAACAAATACTGCAGCCCACAGTGCATAATTAGAAAAAAAATGCGACTATATTTTTGGATTAAAACAGCGACTTTGCAGTGTTTTTTTATGTTTTTTACAGTTGTATTTGCAATTTCTTGGTCTCATTTGATAGAATGGAAAACATGTTACAGAAGTAGAGATGATTTTGATTGGTTTTAGTACTGAAAATGGCTTGAAACCGAGCTCAAAGTAGCGGAAATGTTCAATTTTTGCCGATGTTCAAGAGTAAACAAATGACGTCACGCGTCTAATACACGTCAGCTGGTGGGTCTAATATACGTTCATGAATGTGCTGATATTATTTATACAATTATTACAATATTGCATAACAGCAAATCTGTTTTTTGGTGCGAATAAAAATTCATTGTGAATACAAAATCAAAATGGAATTCATTTGTAAAGCCTGGAAATGACACTAATAAACAGAGGAAATGTTATTTTAGTGCCAGGAATGTCTCCGTTGTTTATTCTTGACCCTATTTTGAAATTGGAATATTTTGAACTTTGTGTTAAATTGGCCAAATTTCCAAACTGGCCAAATTGAGAAGACAGCAGATCTCTTAAGCTGATACAAAGCAAGCTCTCCATTGCTCCACAGTGGTCAAGGAAGTCAGACTTTGTTTGCTCTGCTATGAAAAAATTGAGGAAATATATGACAGAAGAAGGTACAAAGTAAGTTCACCTAGAGTGGAAGATTAGTGTGAGGGACATATGAGTGATAATGTCAGAAGATACACTAGTACATTCAAGCATCACAATGTTTATCTCAGTAGTCAGTGGTCACGAGAGGTCACAGGTCCTGAGCTGCTTTGGGGATTAATGTGGAGGGTTACAAAGCCATGGCTTGCATCTGCAGTGTTTTAAAATCTGTGGTTGGAGTGTTGAAGGAGGTTCTGCTTCTCCAGGTGGAAATTAGGAGACTGAAGGTTCACCTCGATGGGTTTGGGAGTGAGTGTGAGGTGACTGTAGTGGTTGTGGGAATGAGGCTACCAGCAGTGAGGTGCAGTCCAGCACCTGCTACAAGTGGCAAGTGGTTCCCAGTAATGGGAGGAGTATCAAAATAAGGAAAGTTAAGAGAGAAGATTTGAAGGTAGGAAATCGCTTCTTTGTTCTTCAGGATGAATGTACTTCAGTGGCCAGTGAAGGTAAAGGTACTACCTCCCCTGCTAATAGAGGTAAGCGAATTCTTGTGGTTGGTGACTCACAGGTAAGATATATGGACCATGCTTTCTGTAATAGGAGAGAGAGAGAGAGAGATTGATTGATTGATTGATTTTGATTGATTGATTGATTTTGATTGATTGATTGATTTTGATTGATTGATTTTGATTGATTGATTGAGATTGATTGATTGATTGAGATTGATTGAGATTGATTGATTGATTGATTGATTGATTGATTGATTGATTTTGATTGATTGATTGATTTTGATTGATTGATTTTGATTGATTTTGATTGATTGATTGATTTTGATTGATTGATTTTGATTGATTTTGATTGATTGATTGATTTTGATTGATTCCCTGGAGCTGGTGTTGGTGACATAGTGAACAGGTTGGATAATATCATGTCAGGTAATGGGAACAAGCTCATTATCTGTCTCAGTGCTAGTGGAAATGATATCAGGAAGGATAGGAGAGAAGAGCTGCCAAGTACAGGTCAGCTATAGATTTAATTAGGTCTAAGGGAGGGGTCCCAATTATATGCAGCATCTTGCCTAGAAGGAGAGTGGGCAATGAATGGTTGTCTAGGGCAATTGGTGTAAATTGCTGGCTAGACAGATACTGCAAGGAACTTTCAATCCCATTCATTGACAACTGGGACAACTTTTATGGTAAACATGATATGTATGCAAGGGATGGGGTACATCTCTCTGGGGCAGGGGTGGTAGCATTTGCCAACTCAATCGAGAGGGCCATTGCTGACATGTCTAGGATTTTAAACTGATAGAAGATAGAGGTATGGGTATGTGTGGGAAACAGTCAAGTTGCAGCACTAGGGTTGAAAACAGTAAATATTTAAAAGAGATTCATCATAAAGTTACAAATAATGACAATGGATCAGGTCAGCAAACAAAGGGAGACAGGAAGAGACTAGCTTCCTTAAGGTTTACTATACTAATAGCAGGAGTGTAAGAAATAAAATAGCTGAGCTAAGATTAACCCTTTCGGGGTTTTGGTCGTACTAGTACGTCTTACGCACTGGGGTTATTGACGTACTAGTACGCCTAAATTCTAGCGCCCTCAAATCAAGCAGAAACAGGCTGTTAGGCCTAGATGTGATAGAATGGGTCTGTGCGGTCAGTGTGCGCAGTATAAAAAAATTCCTGCACCACACAGTGCATAATGAGGAAAAAAACCCTCTGACCGTGTTTTTGGTTTAAAACAGCGACTTTGCAGTCTATTTTCGTATGGTATTTATTGTTGTATTCTCGTTTTCTTGTTCTTATTTGATAGAATGGAAGATATATTACAGAAATAGAGATGATTTTGATTGGTTTGACAATAACAAGTACCTTGAAATTGAGCTCAAAGTAGCGAAAATGTTCGATTTTTGACGATGTTCAAGAGTAAACACATCACACCATGCGTCCAATACACATCAACTGGCGAGTCTAATATTCATGCACAAGTGCTCTGATATTATTTATACAATTTTTACAATGATGCAGTTGTATACATAACAATAAATCTTCTATTTTTTTGTGAGAATAAAAATTCAAAATGGAAAGCAAAAGTAATGTAAGAGGGGCCTTGAGACGTTACTAATGAACAGAGAAGATGTTATTTTAGTGCCTGGAATGTCTGTCTTGTTTATTATGGATCCTATTTTGAAATTGGCATCGTTTGAAATTTGTGTGAAATTGGCCAAATTGCCATTTTCTGACCACTATTTTGGGTAGTTGAAATTGGTAAATAGGCGGTTTCTTGTACTCAATCGATAGAAGAAATGGAGTTCTAGCGAAATAGCTATAATTGTAGTAGACTGAAACATTGGAATGTGCCGAAAATAGGGCTCAAAGTGGGCGAAATCGCCGATGCGTAAGTGTCATGGCTACCGTTAACTTCGCGAAAGCATAATTCCGTTAGTTTTCGATCAAATTTCATAATTTTTGTGGCGTTATGATCGGAAAAAGATTCTCTATCATTCCATAAGAATTTTTTTTTTTTTTTTTTTAAATTCGTGGACCCTGAGAACGAGTTTCAGAGACCCCCCTTGGACCCCCAAAGGGTTAATTGCAAGTGCAGGAAGCATAGATATTATTGCTATAAAAGAGACCTGGCTCAATCTGAAAGATAAAGAAATGCCTTCTGAATGCCACATACAAGGCTGTAAATTATTCAACTCTGATATGGTCGACAGGAAGGGGGGTGGAGTAGCGATGTATGACAATTTAAATTGTTGTGTTAGACAAGATATAAAATTAGAAGGTTCATCCACTAAATCTATTTGGTTACAGCTTCTTGAGGGCCATGAAAAACTAATCTTGGGTGTGATTTACAGACCCCCAAACCTTGATAGGGAGTGCAGTAAACGTCTATGGGACGAAATTCGTAAGACATCTACATACGAAAATGTTGTGCTAATGGGAGATTTTAACTTTAGACAAATTGACTGGAGCAATTTGACAGGAAATTTAGTCAAGTGACTTTCTTGATACGATTCAGGATTGATTTTTAACACTTTCAAGGTCCAAGGCCATTTTTGGAAGGGGTGTGCCAGTGTCCAAGAATTTTCCAAAAAAAAAAAATTCTTATTTTTTCTTATGAAATGGTAGAGAATCTTTTTCTGAAGGTAATAAAACAAAAAGTATGAAAATTGATTGAAAATTGACGAAATTATGCTCTCGCGAATTTTCATGTATCATCAATATTTACACATCAGCGATTTTGCCGACTTTGACTCCCATTTTAGGCCAATTACATTATTCCAGTCGACCAAATTCTTAGCTATTTCACTAGTATTACTTCTATTCTATCGATTGAGAACAAGAAATCGCCCAGTCAACTGTTTCAACTACAAAATAAAGTGATTGGAAATTGGTAATCTAGACAATTTAACTCAAAGTTCAAAATATTCCAATTTCAAAATAGGGTGTAGAATAAACAATGCAGGCATTCCTGGCACTAAACTATCATTTTCTTTGTTCATTAGTTGCATTTTCAGTCTTTACAAATGAATTCCATTTTTATTTTTTATTCACATAATGAATTTTTATTCAAACCAAAATATGGAAGATTTACTGTTATGCAATATTGTAATAATTGTACAAATAATATCACCACATTTGTGAACATATATTAGACCCACCAGCTGGCGCGTATGCGTATGAGGTCATTTGTTTACTCTTGAACATAGGCAAAAATTTAACATTTCTGCTATTTTGAGCTCAGTTTCAAGCCATTTTTCAGTACGAAAACCAATCAAAATCATCTCTATATCTGTAACATATCTTCCATTCTATCAAATGAAACCAAGAAATTGCAAATACAACTATACAAAGTATACGAAAAAACACTACAAAGTCGCTGTTTTAATCGAAAATTGCGGTTTCAGTTTTTTTTCTCTCATTATGCACTGGGCTGCAGGATTTGTTTTATGTGGTGCACACTTACCACATAGATATATTCTCTCATATCTAGGCTCAAATTTGCCGCTCAAAGCTTATCTGAGTGAGCTGAGCTCATGCCGTAGAACTACGGTTTGGACCCTGAACTCAAAAGCTGTAGAACTACAGCACGGACCCTGAAAGGGTTAAAACAGTTTGTGACAGAACCAACTAGAGGAAATAACCTGCTTGACTTGGTTCTTGGCAGCAGGGAATCACTAATTAATAATCTTGAGGTTAATGATGAGCTTGGGGAAAGCAATCACAAATCACCCAGTTTTAATATACATATCATGGAATTACCCTAATAATGGCAATCAAGTCTCTGTCCCTGACGTCCGCTTGGCTGATTTCATAGGACTGAGAAATTACGTGGGTGGGCTGAACTGGAATGACCTGACTATGGGTCATGTAGGTGGTGATAGTTGCTGATATGACGTTTTCCAGAGCATAGTTCTAGCTGCTCAGACAACTTATGTTCCAAATAGGGAAATCAGATCAAACAAAAATGATCCTAAATGGATGAACAGTAGATTAACCCTTTGACTGTTTCGGTCGTATAAATACGTCTTACGAGCCAATGTTTCGGACGTATTAAGACACACAAATTCTAGCGGCCTCAAATCAAACAGGAGAAAGCTGGTAGGCCTACATGTGAGAGAATGGGTCTGTGTGGTCAGTGTGCGCAGTATAAAAAAAATCGGGCAGCCAGTGGTGCATTGTGGGAACGCCATTTCAGTAGTCCTTGTTCAGCATGCTTAGCGGTAAGAATTATCTGACTCCTTGGCGCATCTGGGACTGTTCTCTTCCTCAATGATAGTTCTAACACAGATGGAAGTGTCTCTGAAGATAAATTTCTTGGTTTTGAGGAGTTTGTGACCGAAAGAAATGCCCAGGATACCAGAAGGAAGGAAGAAAGAAAGAAAGAAAGGAAGGAAGGAAGAGATGAGAGGAAGAAAAGAAGAGATGAGAGGAAGGAAGGAAGGGAAAAAGAGATGAGAGGAAGTAAGGAAAGAAGAAGTAAGGAAGGAGGAAAGGAAGAAGGAAGGAATTAAGAAAGAAAGAAAGAGAGAA